>JANAVB010040679.1:0-59491 GCA_029216955.1 Iris pallida
GTGGGTACAGATAATAGTTAAAAGGGGATCGATACTTGCTCAGAGGTAATATGGATATGGCAAATATGACGATTTCTTCGACGGAGCCTTCCTCTTAGAGGTAGCGAGGACATGGCGGAGTGGGGCTCAATGAAGATTGGGTACATAGAACGACTCAGAGGTAGGAGAACGTGGAAGTTCTATGCGAGGGGGCAGTTTGTTTTTGGTGGAAGTGAAGACGACTCAGAGTTAATGAGGACATGGTCGTTTCGGAAATTGGTGGATCGACTACCCTTTTTGTGCACTGGGAGTGCGGGTAATGAATCCTGAGAGAGGATCTCTGCCAGGAAGAAGTTCAGAGGTATAATCATACTTGACTTACTATCTGAAAGAGTGACCGAATATAAGTTCAGAGGCACCAGCTGGTACATAACTTGGTAATTTGGACTATTGAGGGAGTGAGAGTGCAGCGGCACTAGCGGGTACATGACTCGATAATCTGAAATAGGGTGGATGAGAGTTCAGTGGTACTAAGGGGTACATGATTCGATAATCTGGAGAATGATGGATGAGAGTTTGGTGGTACTAAAGGAGTACATGACTCGATAATCTGGAGAATGATGAGAGTTCGGTGGTACTAAAGGAGTACATGACTCGATAATGTGGAGAATGATGTTCAAACATAGTATTTCTTCAGGAACTTGCCGTTGAGGGCAACATGAGCAAATCTCCGTTCGGCTTAGCGAGGCGGTAGGCGCCGTTGGAGAACACGGTCTCGATGACAAATGGACCTTCCCATTTTGGCTGGAACTTACCGGTGGTCTTGTGAGTCATAACCATCGGTCTCCGGACTGCCAGAACAAGATCACCCACTTGGAATGTTCTGATTTTAACTTTTTTGTTGAAGGCTCCTGAGATGCGTGCTTGGTATAGCTCGATCCTTTGCTGAGCTAGGAGGCGCTTTTCATCTAAAGCCTCCAACTCTTGTAGTCGTCGTTGGTAGTTATCATCCGTCGTCAATTGATAAGTGAGGGCGACGCGGAGTGAGGAATCTGTGTCTCCAAAGGGAGGACTGCCTCGCTCCCGTACACCAGAGAATGGTGTATTCCCGATGGCTGTTCGAATCGTGGTACGATAAGCCCATAAGCACTCGCCGAGCTTCTCGTTCCAGTCGCGTTTGTTGGAGGAGACGAACTTCTTGAGGAGCTTGATGATTGTTTTGTTGAATGCCTCTGCCAACCCGTTTGCTGCCGGGTTGTATGGTGTCGAAGCGACATTCTGAATGCGGTGCTTATCGCAGAATCGGTAGAATGCATGGCTTATAAACTGTGGACCATTATCATGGATGATTCTTCGCGGTAGTCCGAAGGTAGATAACGTGATGCTTAAGGAAGCTGATCACATTTGAAGTTTTAACTTCTGCGAGTGGGACAGCCTCCGTCCATTTGGAGAAATAATCAGTGATCGCACGTATGAAGCGGTGTCCTCGGGAGAAAGGGGGGTGATTGGACCAATGATATCCATTCCCCATGCTTCGAATGGCTAGGATGCTACCGTTGGTTGAGAAACTCGGATGGTTGATGAATGAAATCCGCGTGGACTTGGCAGGCTTTGTATTTCTGGCATAATCTATCGCATCTGCCACCATTGTGGGCCAGTAGTAGCCCATCCGGCGAAGGCGGTCCTGTAGCTTATGGCCGGGTTGATGGCCCTACAGACACGTCGTGAGCTTCTCGTACAGCTTCTGTAGCTTTCGCGTTCGACAAGCACCGGAGCAATAATCCGTCGTAGGAGCGGCGATACAACATTTTCGTCTCTGTATCGTAGAAGAATCTGAGATAGCACCGTCTGATAGAGGTAGCTTCCTTTGGATTCTCTGGGAGGATGTTGTATACGACGAAGTCGATGAACGGCTGTCTCCAGTCCGGTGTGTCATCGACCGTCTGGGCGGAATAACTTGCCATGGCTTGAACGTTGTTCTTGGGACAGACCAGCTCATGGCCGATTACATCGACCGAATGATGAGAGTGGTTTGGCACTGCTAGGGAAGCAGCCAGGCCTGCTAGGGCATCAGCTCGATATTTTGGAGTCTGGGGACGTGCTCGATGAAGAATCCCTCGAATGATGAGATAATGTTGATCGCAATTTGATGGTAGGGGATCATGTCTTCATGGCGAACCTCGTATGAGCCCCTGATCTGATTGACGATTAGTTGGGAGTCGCCGTATGCTTCAAGGTATTCTACCCCCAACTCTTTTGCAAGTTGGAGGCCAATGACCAGAGCGTTATATTCGGCCATATTATTGGAGCAGGGTTCCGTGAGGGAGTAGGCGCGATTGATCACCAGCCCAGTAGGAGAAATTAATACCACTCCGACCCCGACGACGATGTTTTCCTTGGGTCCGGTCCTTGATGCGCCATCGAAGAACATTCGCCATATGTTATCGTGGGTGGCTGTATTCGAATCGGCGACCTCGTCTGGGATCTCTTCATAGATTCTGGATGACTCCGATCCTGGGTGGGCTGCCAAAAAGTCTGCTAGGGCTTGACCCTTAACAGCCTTTTGCGGGACGAAGATCATATGATAGGGGACAGTAATATTGCCCATGTGGCGGGCAAGAGCTGAGGGCCCCTGGTTTAGTCATGAGGACTCTGAGGGGGTTGACTCGCGAGATCACATGTATGGTTTGTCCTGTGACATAGTGTCGCGTCTTTTAAATAGCGAATACCAGGGCGAGACACCTTCTCTACGGCGGTGTATCGTGTTCTGGCCCGATCATCATCGGCTGAGATAATATAGGCCTGATCGTGGCCTGCATCGTTATTTTGTGCTAGCAGGGCACCAAGGGAGTGTTCCATCGCTCGTACGTAGAGCAGGAATGGTTTTCCGGGGACAAGGGCCACCAGGACTGGGGGATTCGACAAATATTCTTTGATGTCGTCGAAAGCACGCTGGCATTCCTCGTCCCATACGATTGAGACTCCCTTCTTCATGAGGTGTGTGAACGGTCGGCATCGCCCAGAGAGGTTGGAAATGAACCTTCTGATGTAAGCTAGCCTCCCTTGGAGGCCTCTGAGTTCGCGGAGATTTTTCGGGGGACCCATCTCCATAATTGCCTTCGTCTTCTCAGGGTCTACATGGATGCCCCGTGCCGTGATGATGAAGCCTAAGAATTTCCTGCTGGACGCCCAAGAATAATTTCGTAGGGTTCATCTTCAGGTTGTGGGCTCTCATCAGGTCGAATACCGTTCTCAGGTCTTGCAGATGATCTTCCTTATGGCGACTCTGACGGCGATGTCGTCGACATAGCATTCTACTATTTTGCGTAAATGTTCTCGGAAAATGATACTCATGGCCCGCTGATATGTAGTACCGGCATTCTTCAGACCGAATGGCATGACTGTGTAGCAGTATGTACCAATCGGCGTTCGAAGTGATGTGTGCTTTTCGTCGTCGGGAGAAATCTTGATTTGATTATACCCCGAGAGTCCATCCATGAATGACATACGTTCGAAGCCGCATGTGTTGTCGATCATGATGTCTGTGATGGAAAGGGGAAATTCATCTTTGGGGCATGCCTCGTTCAGGTTGCGGAAGTCGATGCAGATTCGAATCTTCCCATTCTTCTTGAGGACGGGTACATATTGGCGACCCAGTCAGGATGTTGCTCTTCACGAATGAAATTGCTGGCTATTAACTTGTTGACTTCGGCTTCAATTGTGTCCATGACGCCTGGGCGGAAGCGTCGTTGTTGCTGTTTGACTGGCTTTGCATCTGGCCGTATGTTGAGTTTATGAAGAGCGATATCGGGGTCTAGCCCCGGCATGTCCTCGTAACCACGCGAACACGTCGATATATCTCTGACGAGTTTCAGCAGCGATTTTCGTTCTTCGTTTGTCAGGCTTTACTGATAAAGATCGGTTTTGGAGAAGATTCGCTGCCGAGATCTACTTGATGACCTCATCTTCGGTAGGAGGTTCTCTCAGTTCGAACCGCTTTTCCCATTGCGCGTCTAATTGCTGGGCCCATGGTTCTAGCTCAAGGATTTCGGGGATGTCTTCGTTTTCCTCGTAAGCGTCAGCGAACGCCATATTGACTGACATGATTTGTCTGAACACATCTCCGATGCTGGTATCTGAGTCGGAAGTCGGTAATCCGGTTGAATGTGACTGCCAGTCGCATTCTTCATCTGAGCTTTTAGGGGTCGTAGTAGGCGTTACATACCCTAAACCGCATCGGGTTTTGTTATAGTAGTTCCGTGGTTTGCCTGCCAGGGCTGGCGTCTTCGAAGGTAATCGTCGTCCAGTGCCGTAGTTCAGTCCTGGCGTTGCCTCTAGATCATACCCCTGTTTCTGCATGAGATATTTGGATTGAGGGCTATAGAGATACAGAGGCAATCTTCCGGCATCTGACCCGAAGTCGACTTCTTCCATAGCGGGGGATGTGGGTTGTTCGTCCGGCCGAAGATGATAGGGTGGTCCCCTCCCTTGACTATTCGATAAGTGTCTTCTACTGGAGTAAGTCGGATGGCGGTGTACACGTTTGTCACCTGTGTATGTAGGTGAGTGCCTATACCGTGTTCCATAGCATACATTGTACATAGCTTATTGAGGTCGGTGTAGTTCAAAGATAACCCTTTATTGGTGAAGTAAGGTATCTTTTCTAGAGGGATTACATCATCTGTGGAGGGGGTATCGGAGTGGGCAGCCACATACTTGGCCAATTCTGGTTCTTCTTCGGCCACCCCCTGTATAAATGAGGACTGGGAGGACGACCTAGTCAGCTTGATCTTCAGAGGCGCACTGGCGGAGCAGATCATGGAGTTGTTGGTAAATTAGCAACCCCCAGTTTAGTACTTGATGTGAGGCGAGGGGTTGCTGGTTCGCTAGAAGTGTCAGACCTCGCATCGGGGTGAAGAACCTTCTTGGGAAGGCGTATTGTGAGCGGTCTGTCGGAGGGATTGGACTTCTCCGTTTGGAGCTGACCGACTCTCGGTAGTCTGATGGTAAGTGGCCCTGTTATGGGTCTCGGCGCTTGGCCGGACTTTGGCAGCTGGATTTCTCATCTGTTCTTCTTGTGCGGAGAGACTGATTGCGTCCGTACGCAGAGTGGCCGTAAGGGTGCGGAATTGCCCGGTTTGCGAGCCTGAAGGTGAATCGTTAGAGGTTCTTCTGATCCTGTAGCCGTCTTGTTGTGAGTTTGTACATCTTTTTTTACCAGATGCTTCTTTGATTTTTTGTATAGACAGGAGTCTGAGTAATAAGATTCGACCCCCTTGAAGGGATCGATATCGGCAAACTCTGTCCTCACGAAGCCGTGCTTATCAACATATTTGAAGCACTGGTGTAGTGTGGAAGGCACGATCATGTAATCGTGTATCCAAGGCCGCCCCAGAAGGATATTGTAAGAAGTGTCGGCATCTATGACATAACAGGTGACTTCTGATTGGAGATCGTCGATCTGACACTTGAAACGGATCTTCCCTATTGGGTAGCTCCTGCCCGAATTGAAACCGCTAATGGCGGTGCTTGTAGGTGTCAGGCGATGCATCGGAATGCGAAGATGATGTAGCAGACCCTTCGGAATGATGCTTATAGAGGACCCAGGATCAATGTGCATTCGGTCCACCTTTACGTCTCCGATGTATCCAGTGTAGTATAGCGGGCGATCATGCAGGTTAGTTTTGATGAGCATATCTTGCGGAGAGAAGACGATATTGGGCATTGCTCCCGTGCACGCACTATCTTGGAGCTCTACAGGTTGGTTATCTCCCGTGAGGTTGACCTGAGCCAAGTATGCGTCGGCATTTGGAGCGCCTCACTTAAAGCCGTGTGGACATCCTTCGAGAGCCTGAGGAGTTCATATAAGGACAATTTGGCCGGGGTATTAGCTAATTGCGCTAAGATGTCGAAGTTGTAGGGCCTCTCCAGCCCCTGAGGTGTCTCCTTCCGGAGGGACTTGTCGAAGCGAGTCTCCTTCGGCCTAGGTTTGTCGGTCGTCGAAGGCTGAGCCGGTCCCGGAGCATCATTGGTAGTGGGCGGATGATCATCAGTCGCGCTTTCGGTCACCGGTTGGGCTTGTGTTTCGGATCGAGTAGTGACGGTCGAAACTTCCTCTTCTTCCGCGAGGCAGTACGGCAGGATCTGACTTTTTCACTTTTCCTTTTAGATGGTGGAGAGGGCTGAGTTACCTAGTGGACTAGGTTCGGGTGGACCCACATGATTTCCCCTCGTGATGTGGTGAGGGGTACAAGACCAGCGGCTTGATCGCGAACAGGCGGCAGATTAGCAATCTCCATTGTTGCCAGAGGGATGGGTATAACCCCGTCCTGAGTCTCTGTTGGAGGGAAGCTGCCGAATTGTACGGATACCATGTTGGCTGCCACGGTTACCTCTTCGAAATCGATGGCCAGGGCGTTCGAATCGATGAGGTTTTGGATATACCGTTTCAGTTGACAGCAGTCGTGTGTAGCATGGTGGACGTAGCGATGGTAATGGCAGAACTTTGGGTCTCCAAATCAGCCGGCCGAGGCTCCCGTCTTGGTGGAGGAAGCTGAATCCTATCTCCTTGTATAAGCATGTCCAAGATAGGCTTGACGTGACCGTCTTCAAAGGAATAAGTGATTTGAGGCCATTGTTTGTCTGCTGGCTGTGGCTCGGGCTTCTGGGCTGTATCGGTCACCATAGCCTGCTTGCCTTTGTTGTCCCGGCTGTTGGAGGGGCTACCCCCATTGTCGTTGCTGGTGTTGCGACGCTTGCTCTTGTTCTCTCCCTCCGAGATATGCAACCCTAGTTGGCGAGCCTTCTTCAATCGTTCTTCAGCACTTGTAGCACTGATGATAAAAGCCTTCCAATCCTTAAACTGACTTTCGCCCATCCAGAGACTAATTGTTGGAAGTAGTCTCTTTTGGCAAATTTCAATCAAAGAAGAGTCCGGGTTGCCAGATGGTAACTTCATTGCGGTTTGACGAAACCGCTCAATGTAATTTCTCGGCAGTTCTTTCTCTCCTTGAACGACGTCCATGAGGGTAGACATCGTTACGTCCTGTCCTACCTCATAGAACCTTTCCAAGAACAAGCGTTTGAAGCCAGCGAAGGAGTGGATGCAATTGTCTGGCAGGTTACGATACCAATCGAAGGCGACTCCTTCTAGTGCCCCAATGAATAACCGCGTGAGGATAGCGTCATCATGGGGCAGATGGTCGGTAGTGACTTCAAAGTAAGTGATGTATCGACTTGCTGAAGTCTTGCCATCATATGGGTTGATATTGAACGGCTTATGTCTTGGCGGAAAGGGAACATCCTTCCATTCAGCAGGATATGGTTGCCGTATTCTGAGGTCTTGAGAAATTTCTCGGGCGTGGAACATTGCTCGGAGCTCCTGAACCTCTCTTCTTACTTCTCGGGCCTCATCTGTCGCGGTAGGGGCCGTTGTCTCGGGAGGGTTATTGCCCTGGTTTGGCACCGCTGAATTTGAATCTACGTTGATTGCGGGACCCGTGCTTGTTTGGCCAGGTGTCACTCCCTGCAGAGTAGGAAGTGCCGCTTTGATCTCGTCTACAGACTTGACCAAGGCATGCAATATGGCCTCCAACGTGTCGATGCATTAGCGATCGCTGGAACCGCCTTGATTGCTGTCTGTCATGAATACCGTCTTCACATGAGGAGTGACGGAGGGAGTGGTGGAGGATGTACCCTCCGAGTCGTACCCATGCGTCGAGAAATCATCTGGATATGTGGGGATGTTCTCTTCAGGTTCGGACTCGGAAGGAACACTACCTCCAGCTTCGGATCTTGCTTCATCTCGAGAATCATGGATGTCCTCGGGGACCTCCGCATCTGTTGTACCCAATGGAGGGTTGTTTCTCGGGGTTCGTCTTCTTGAAACGTTGGATTGTTGTGGACGTTCGGAGGGGTACAGCTCCTACGACCCCCAGGGTCGGGGACGATGAGTCTCCTGTTGCAGCAGATTTTGTCTTCGAACGGGTGTGTTGGTATACTCTGGTGGAGGGCAACCGTTTAGCCGACAATTTCTTAGCTGTAGTGGCTGATATCTTTGGACTGGAGATGCTTGTCTTCTTCCCTCTCCCCTCGGTGGGGACCTTCTGAGCGGAATTGCAGGAGACAACAGGAGGTGCCTTATCTTCTGAGTTCGAGTGCTGTAGTCTGTGGAAGACGGACGGACGATCTTCCGTCACTGCCGCGTTGTTGCAGCAGCAGTTGACGATGATCTGGGTGCAGTGACGTCCATGTGAGGATTCTTTGCACGTCGAGGCCCCTTCTCTTTCCTTGCGTTTGTGGAGGATCGCCTCACGCAGGTCAAAGGAACCACTATGTCCGTTCGCCGCTGGGGATTGGACTTGAGCGGTTCTGTACAACTTCCCATTAGAGGCCCGTGTGATAATCAGCGGGACGCCCTGATAGTCAGAGGTTGGGGCAGCTGTCTGGGCTTGATGAGCCCGCGCTGCCCTAGACTTCTTCTTTCTAGCACTTGTGGGTACATAATAGGAAGAGTCCAAGTTGAACATCACAGAGTCTGACTTATCATCCAGAGAGTCATCAGGGTTCGGACCGTACGAGAGACGGTCGAAAACTGATCGAGAGGAGCATGGAGCAGATGCTATGCGGCTGGGAGCGAAAACCGTGCAGGCTGTCTGCATGCGGTTGTCTCCTGTCGTCGGACGAGTTCTTATGCGGCTAGGGGTCACGACCGTGCAGGCTGGCCGCATGCGGTTGGCATCTGTGGCCGCATGGGTTTTCTGCAAACGACTGACTTTACTGGCCACATGAGTCTCGTTCATATTGTTGGGAACTGTAGTCGCATAAGTTATGCGGCTGACAGAAGTAGCCGCATGAGTTTTCTTTATGCGGTTGGCGGATGTAGCCGCATGGGCTTTCTTCTTGCGGCTAATACTCTTCTGCGGTTCGGTCCGCGTAGAGTCCCTCTTTGTCCCTGCAAGTCCAGCATCATAATGTCTTCTTCTGCCAGACTTGGGGACAGCAGAGTTGTCTACGATCTGAAGTGGGACCGCAGGAGAATCCTTCTTGCCATCTTGAGCAACAGAGGGCATCCCATCGAGGGCTTGAGGAGGAGCAAATGACTTCGGTCTCCATTCTTTACGAGCCTTCGTGGTGCGGGTGCGCTTCTGGGCCGGGCCAGCGCTGCCTTCAGAGAGCATCTCTTCGAACGCCTGTTGGTCGAAGCGGACGACCATCTTCTTTTTGTGTGGAGCCAAGTTTGGCTGCATCTGATTGCGTCACCAACTCCTCAGCCGTGGAGAAGTTAGTCCCCAGCAGAGTAGCCATCGTGTTTGCCATTGATTGTAAAAGAACAGAACAATTATCGGAGGACTGAACTTAGACTCACAATACAAACTCGCTCGTACAAAGAAAGCCTAGGGACGAAAACCTAGGTACAGCAGACTAAGTACGATTGTTTATTTTTGATTTTGGGGGGTGACGATAGAGGCTCGGGAAAGCGACGGCCGCTCTGCCTTACTCCTTGGACGATCAGTATGCAGTCTTGGCTCGGGGAAGATCTGCTCGGCGTTGATGAAGAAACGCTCTTCTTGCTCTCCTCGGATTGCTCTCCTGGCTTCTCTCTCTCTCTCTGTGATTATCAAGAAGGAAGGGGGAGCTCTCTCTGTGTAGATCTCTCTCTTCTTATTTCTTTTGGTGCCGACCTCTCTCTCTCTTTTTCCTTTTTTTTTCTCAAGGGAATGATGCTGACTATTTATAAGAGTGGGGGTGATCATTAGGGTTTGCTAATGATTATTTGTTTGGAATGTCGGTGCTCCTTCATTCTATCTGAACCCTTGATCCTGACTATAGTGAATCTCGGCCATTAGTGCGGATAGCATCGTATCTCATGAGCAATTAATGCTAGCTGCTTTAAATCCTTGTGATTGATTATGCTAATGTCTGATTGCTCGCCACGTGTTCCATTAGCTTGATGATAAATGATATGCCCTGATCTCAGTAATTATGACGATGATATCAAATTATTTGTTGAGATTCGGTTAAATCTCTTATTGATCCCATGCCACGTGTCCTAATTGTGAGTCCTGTCAGAGCCGCATAGGATTGACTATCCTCGAACCGCAGAGAGATACTCTTCCTGAGCCGCATGAGACAATGCCTCATCGAGCTGCAGGGGACGAACCTTCCGTGAGCCGCATATGCATAGTCTTTGCGAGCCGCATGAGCTAGCATTGTATTGAGTCGCAGGGATTGAGCTCTCGGTGGGCCGCATATGGCTGATTTCTGCTAACCATATGGAGTGACTTCTTCGTGAGACGCATGGAGCTGTTTTCCATTTAAGCCGCATGAGAGTTGCCACGTGGCAACCTAGGATTTCTGACGGTTCGGGTCAGAGATCTTCTTCCTTTCCCGAAAAGTCTGTCATTATGGCAGAGCCATTATGACACTTTATGTCAGAGCAGTCACAGTCGCCAAGTCGTGTCAGAGCATTAAATGAGGCCACCCCCAAACGACCAGCTGTAGGGAAGGATCCATCGAGCCGCATATGCCTTGCTGAACCGCATACGCTCCCGAGCCGCATGCAATTGAGAGTATTCTTTGAACCGCATAGGGCCGCTCCTGTGTGAGCCGCATAAGCTTCTTACTCCGAGCCGCATGGATCATTATTCTAATATTTTCCATGCTTATACACCTACGAAGAAGATGAAGACATTCCCGAACTTTTTGATCTAGAGCCATGGGCACAACAGCTCGATGCAGAGTGGGAGAAGCGATTCGAACAAAGAGAGCCTCCCACCGAGGATAAGGTTGTACAAGTCGATCTAGGTGATGAATCCTCTCCAAAGCCCATCTTTGTCAGACGAATCTGACCGACGAAGAGCGAGAATCACTACTATAACTTGTCAGAGAATATATCGACGTGTTCGCCTGGAGCTACGAAGATATGCCGGGACTGAACCCCGAGATTGCACTTCACAAACTCAACATCAGTCCAGACGCAAAACTAGTCAAGCAAGAACAACGTCGGTTCTATCCTGACGTCATGAATGCTATTGAAGCCGAGGTAAACAAATAGATAGCCAGCGGCTTCATCCGTGAAGAACAGCATCCTGACTGGGTCGCCAACATAGTTCCAGTCCTCAAGAAGAGTGGAAAGATTCGAATCTGCATCGACTTTTGCAATCTGAATGAGGCGTGTCCTAAGGATGAGTTCCCTCTCCCTATCACAGACATCATGATCGATAACACCTGCAGCTTTGAGCGTATGTCATTTATGGATGGTTTCTCGGGGTACAACCAGATCAAGATGTTCCCTGACGACGAAAAGCATACATCATTCAGAACACCAATTGGCACATTCTGCTACACAGTCATGCCTTTCGGTTTAAAGAATGCTGGCGCCACCTATCAAAGAGCTATGAGCATCATCTTTAGAGACCACTTGCGCAAAACAGTGGAATGCTACGTTGACGACACCGCCATCAAAAGCCGCTCTAAGGAAGATATTTGCATGATCTAAGGACAGTGTTTGACCTGATACGAGCGCACAATTTGAATATGAATCCCACAAAATCCTTCTTGGGCATATCCAGCGGGAAGTTCTTAGGTTTCATCATTACCTCCCAGGGTATCCACGTAGACCGCCTGAGAGACAAGGCAATCATGGAGATGGGTCCCCCAAAAAATCTCCGTAAACTCCGAGGCCTTCAAGGGTGGCTAGCCTATATCAGGAGGTTTATCTCCAACCTCTCCGGACGACGTCAGCCATTCACCCACCTCATGAAGAAGGGCATTTCATTCGGATGGGATGAAGAATGCCAGCGCGCCTTCGACAGCATCAAAGAATATCTGATGAACCCTCCAGTTCTGGTAGCCCCGATTGCTGGAAGACCATTCTTGCTCTAAGTGCGAGCGATAGAACATTCTCTCGGTGCTCTGCTAGCACAAAACAATGATGCAGGCCACGAACAGGCTATATTACTTCAGTCGAATGATGATGGGGTCGGAACATCGATACACTATCGTAGAGAAAGAGTGCCTAGCTCTGGTTTTCGCCATTCAGAAGACGCGACACTACGTCACAGGATAAACCATCTACGTCATATCAAGAGTCAACCCCCTCAGGGTCCTCATGACTAAGCCAGGTGCACTTTGCTCTCGCCTCACTACCTGGGTAATATTACTGTCCCCCTACCACATGATCTTCGTCCCACAAAAGGCTGTTAAAGGTCAAGCTTTGGCAGACTTTTTAGCAGCTCATCCAGGTTAGGAGTCAACCAAAATAGACGAAGAGATGCCAGACGAGGTCGTTAATTCAAATATGGCCTCCTGTGGTACCATATGGCGAATGTTCTTCGACGACGCTTCTAGAACTGGGCCCTAGGGCAACATTATCGCTGGAGTCGGAATAATGCTGATTTCTTCCACAGGGTTGGTGATCAATCGAGCTTATTCCCGCTCGGAGCCCTGTTCAAACAACGTGGCCGAGTACAACGCTTTCGTCATTGGCTTCTGACTTGCAAAAGAGCTGGAGGTAGAGTACCTTAAAGCATACGGCGATTCGCAGCTAATCGTCAATCAGATTCGGGGCTCATACGAAGTTCGCCATGAAGATATGATCCTCTATCACCATATAGCAGTTGACATCATCTCGTCCCTGGAGGGGTTCTTTATAGAGCATGTTCCCAGGCTCCAGAACATTGAAGCCGATGCCCTAGCAGGCCTAGCCGCTTCCTTAGCAGTTCCAAATCATGCTCACCACTTGATTGACATCATAGGCTATGAGTTGGTCTGTCCTAGGAATAATGTTCAGTATGCCGAGAGCTACTCCGCCCTGACAGTCGATGAAGCACCAGACTGGAGCCAACCGTTCATTGACTTCATAGTCTACGACATCCTGTCGGAGAATCCGAAGGAAGTCACTTCTATTAGAAGACGTTCCCTCAGATTCTTCTACGATACAGAGACAAAAATGCTATATCGGCGATCATACGATGGATTACTGCTTCGATGCCTATTAAATACAGAAGCCAAAGAAGCCGTGCGTGAAGCTCACGATGGCATCTGTGGGGCCTATCAGCCTGGCCCGAAACTACAAGATCGCCTTCGCCGAATGGGTTACTACTGGCCCACAATGGTTGCAGATGCAATAGACTATGCACAAAAATGCAAAGCATGTCAAGTCCACGCAGATTTCATCCACCAGCCATCCGAGTTTCTACACCCAACGGTAGCATCCTGGCCCTTCGAAGCATGGGGAATGGACATCATCGGTTCGACCACTCCGCCTTCGTCCCGAGGACATCGCTTCATACTCGCAATCACAGATTATTTCTCCAAATGGGCGGAGACTGTACCGCTTACAGAAGTAAAGACTTCAAACGTGATCAGCTTCCTCAAGCATCACGTTATCTATCGCTTTGGACTGCCCCGAAGGATCATCCATGATAATGGTCCGCAGTTCGTAAGCCACGCCTTCTATCAGTTTTGCGATAAGTACCGCATCCAGAATATTGCTTCGACACCATACAATCCAGCGGCTAATGGTCTGGCTGAAGCATTCAACAAAACAATCATCAAGCTTCTCAAGAAGTTTGTGTCATCAAACAAACGCGACTGGAATAAAAAGCTTGGTGAATGCTTATGGGCGTACCGTACCACAGTACGGACCGCCATCGGGAACACACCATTCTCTCTGGTATACGAAAGTGAGGCAATTCTCCTACTGGAGACTCAAATCCCCTCACTCTGCGTTGCTCTCATATACAGATTGACGATGGATGATAATCACCATCGCAGACTACAAGAATTGGAGGCTCTAGATGAGAAGTGCCTACTAGCTCAACAACGAATCGAGCTATACCAGGCACGTATCTCCGGAGCCTTCAATAAGAAGGTTAAAACCAGAACATTCCAAGTGGGCGACCTCGTTCTGGCAGTTCGGAGGCCGATGGTTATGATTCACAAAACCGCCGGCAAGTTCCAGCCAATGGGAAGGCCCGTTCATCATTGATGATGAATTCTCCAATGGAGCTTACCACCTCACAAAATAAAATGAAGACTTGCTCATGTTGCCCATCAACGGCAAGTTCCTAAAGAAGTATTACGTCTGAAACGACATCCTCCAGGGTAATGAGTTACGTACCCGCTGGTACCGCTGAACTCACATCCCGACTACAAATCTTCCAGAATGACTAGTCATGTACTTCTTGTACCGCTGAACTCATATCCCGACTACAAATCTTCTAGAATGATGAGTCATGAACTCTCTAGTACCGCTGAACTCACATCCCGACTATAAATCTTCCAGAATGATGAGTCATGTACTCTCTCATACCACCGAACTCACATCCTGCCTACATATCTTCCAGAGTGACGAGTCATGTACTCTCTCGTAGCTGAACTCACATCCCTACTACAAATCTTCTAGAATGACGAGTCATGTACTCTTTGTACCACTGAACTCACATGCCGACTCCAACTCTCCCAGATTATCGAGTTATGTACCCGCAGGTAATGCTAAACTTACACTCTGGTCACTACAGATAAATCAATATCGCCTCTCCTGTAGTAAGTCATGTATGATCATACCTCGAACTTTCTTCCTAAAAGAGCTTCCTCCTTATGATCTAATACCCGCACTTTCAGTGCACAAAAAGGGTAACAGATCCACAGATTTTCCAAAACGACCACGTCGATGTTACCTCTGAGTTGTTTTCCTTCCATCAAAAACAAACTGCCCCTCACATAGAACCTCATGTCTCATTACCTCTGAGTTGTTCTATATTCCCTTCATGGAGCCCACTCCTACCACGTCCTCATTACCTCTGAGTGGGAAGGCTCCATCGAAGAAACCCTCATATTTACCACGTCCTCATTACCTCTGAGTAAGTATGTTGGTTCTCTCTCGACCTATTATCTGTACAAAAAAAAACCAGGTACGCCAAGGATAATAGGCCCACAAATGTCCTCTGTTGACCACAAATCCACTGTTGACCATAAACTGTACTAAGTTTCCTAGTACATGCCCCTCACTTCTCATCATGCCCCGGGGGCCCAGCTGCCCCACGGCATTCTTTCTCCCGATACCAGGAACGTCCATAGCCACCTTACTGTGGATTTGTTCCAAATATCCCCATCAACTTGTTATCTGTACCTAAAACTAAGGTACCAAGGGTAATAAGTCCACAAACAGCTCCCCAGTGGGGCAAATACCACAAACCACAAACACAATAAGCAGTACAAATAAAGGGTAGGATAAAGCATACTCTTTGTTTGAAAGGCAAAAGTACTACATGTTCTGGGGACCACGTCCCACTTAAGAAAGGAAAAGAACGAAAAAAAAAGAAGAAAAAAGCCGACTATTGTTCGGCGATACATAGTGCCCTGAGACGATCCCTCAACAAGGCAGTCGACCGCTCAAATCTCTGCTTGGCCCGACGTTCAGCCTCCTGAGTCAGCAGTGCCGCATCTTCCAAGGGTGTGAGCCGCCAGCCCTCCTCAAACTTCTTCAGAGCACGTTCCAGTTAGCAGAAGCTCTGGAAATCCTTTCGGCATCGTGAATAATCAGCTCTTTGTCCGTACAAGAAGCTTCAAGCTCAGACTCCAAGAAGGCCAGCTTCTTCTGAAGTTCGAGAATCTGCTCCCTTGTATCGATTACTCCCTGGGAGGCGGCTGCTTGAGCCCTGCAAACCTCACTCTGGTGGCTCAGCTGGTCGTACAAGAGAGACAGGTCCCGAGGTCCTTTATTATAACCGGCTTAGATGTATCCCGCACGAGCCTTATCTTCTCCAAGGCGGTGGTGAGGAACCCCCGCTCCTGATCAATTGCTGCGGACAGATCAGCTTGTCGCAACACTTAAAACTGGGCCACAAGCTGATCAGCCTCCAACAGTTTGGGCTCCAGAAGCGCAGCTATCCCTGCCCCGCCGGGAAAGGTTTTGAGAATGTCAATTTGGCCTTGGGTGCATTGTCGGGCCAAGACGAAAGGGGTCCCCCGCTCCACAGCAGCTTCTACTCCTTTCTTCAAATGGCGGCAGAAACTATCAACACATCCTACGACGCCTCATCCAGAACTTTCGTAGAGGATGGTGTCAAAGGAAGTGTGGCTGGCAGTGTCGAAGAAGACGCAATAGAACTTGCCGTCCCTGCCACAAGGGAAATAAATTTTAAGCGAAAGGACGCTTGAACAGCGGCCAATTCTTCCTCCGCAGCCCGAACAATCTGGATACTCGGTAAAGCTGAGACGTCAACCCCCAAAGTCATACAAGCAGAGAAGATGCAGGGACCATTGCTCCCTGTCCAGGCTGTGCCGCCATATGACCTCCCGAACTCGATCCGGGAGGCCCCTTAAGATAAGTCGGAAGAGGAGGGGGCACGCTCCCTTCCACCAAATCATCGCTAGCAAAGCCTACCTTAACAATGTCCATCCTCGGCACTGAAAGGGCAGGACCTGTATGTCCAGAGCAACCATCAATCAACGTAACCCAAAGAATGTGATAATAGAGCGAATGGGCCTCCTCATTAGTCAAAATTTGGCTTATCTTACCAGGGAAGGGTTGTGGAGGCTGAGATTCGCTCACAACCGCCATAGTCCCCTCACCGATAACACCCAAGCTGAATCCGGCTGGGTCTTCTGCCCCGGCCGCCTAAGGAGGTACGACTGGATTATCATCACCTTGATAGAATTCAGCAGTTTCGGGGATAGGTTCATCGGAGCCCCCGTCATCTCGAGTTGCGACATCAGTACCGTGAGATCCCTCACCGCAATCGAGAGAGCCCCGGCAGAAATAATCCCGGCACACATGTCATTGATCAAAGTGTTCAGGGCTAGATCGACTTCAGAAACATTGGCCGGTTCGCGAGATTCCTCTTCTTCTGACGCCTACGAGAGGAAAGGAAAATAATTAAGGTCAAAGTTCAGGAGAATGGAGAACTGAATAAAGAAAATAGTAGCTGATTTCTCTGAAGCGGGGTCGACGTCCTTGCTTCTCTCCTTTATAGTTAACTTGCGACGTCTGGTCGTAGCCCGTTTCCGGGAGTAAGGAATAATGCCAACAGAGGAGATTTGCCTGCTAAATTTTCATACAGGACCAGGTACAACAGATGGCTGATCCTCCACCATCTCATCTAACATAATAGGCGGCTGATCCGCCCAAACATCTTCCATCGGAAGGGAAGAGTTATCTGCATCATGCTCATCATTCTCTTCGTCCGAGTAGTGGACTCCGAGTCAGGCACGGGAACTGTGTTCGCCTTCTCTACATTTTGTTAGACCCCTTGGGCTTCTCCTCCAAGCCAGTACCCACGATAAAACTGGTACTCGGATCGAAATTAACGGGAGGCTTGTTCGCTGTAACATGATATAAGGCCGCCATATATAAAATCACCCTGGCACCTCGCCATCAGGGACTGAAAAGGTGGTTCGAGTAAACTGTATCGTAATAATACATGCCCTGATACCGTCCAGGACGCTACCTTCAAAGCCCAGCAAGAGCTGGACTGTCCAAAATAGTTGGCTATACCCGAATTGGCGAGAAAACCTGCTGGGCAAGTAGGGCTCCAAGTAGACGTTGTTGCGATTACGATATATCAGGTGCGTTAGGCGGATATTACGCAGCCAAAGGAGCATTTTTTCAGGTAAGAGGAGAGGGGGTTCGGTACCATCAACATGTGCTCCTCACCTCTTCGGCAGTAAAATGAGGTACGGACAAAAAATGTTGTATTCGTCCACTCTCGCCAGCGCTCTCCGACAGGCTGGCATGCTGCTGTACTCCCAGGGCTGATGGTGGAATCAAAAATAAAAGCGTCATCAGCCGTAACGTCGTCCTCTCCTCCAGGCCTCATCAAAGACCGGCAGTGCATTAGCAGCCACCCCATTAGATAATGGTATGGCAGTTCTACGCGCTCAAAGTCCATCGCCGTGTCACGGGCAATGACCTTGGACGAAAAGGCGCGATGGCCATGGTGTATGCTGCACACCATGGCCGAAAGAAGGGCCAATTTGACCCTAAAAATCAGCTTTACGGCGGGAAGGATAAAGTGGCGACTGATCCTCTCAATAGAACCCGCCCCTCCGGAGACTACGCAGTTCCGCAGCCACACCATCAGAAATCCCGCAAGAGCGCCTTCTCCGACAGTCGCTGAGTACCATGATAAAAATAACTAAAGGAGTCAGTCTTACTCCCAAAGGTGTCGCCCGTAGACCTCGATCTCTTGGCAGTCGACACCAAGTGTTGTACCTCCTCATGAGTCTGAGGATCTCGAAAGAAACCCGGCCTGAGGTACCGAGTATGAAAAGATATGCGACCCAGGTGGTGGTGTGAGGAGTGCTCCCTTCCGAGCTACCATCTTTCTTGATGCCGTCTGATGACAAGTACTGTGGTGACATAACAATTCTCGATACACGACAACAAAGCCAGGGAACTACCGATCCAAATCCTCGAGCTCTTCGCTCGTAGGGGTGTACACTTCAAAGACTTCCTTCCCCAGAGTAGCTTGGAGACAACGTACATCTCATGGAGAGCAATTCCTAGCTCCCTCTGGGCATGAAGAAGGTACCCATCCTCCGGTTGAACATCTCCTGGAGAGCCATGAACAACGGTTTATTTATGGACAGACCATGACAGGTGCCCCGAATGGCGTGGTAAAGGCCGATCTCACGTAGGAAAGCCTATACTTCTGCAGAATCCGCGTGGTCAAGTTGGCCCACGAAGGGATAGGGTTTATCCAGTTACCAATGCCAACCAGCCGACATGATAAGACCCTTTCCAAGCAAGCTGGTTCGATAAGGTATCAGCTTGGGTAAACGAAATTGGGACCCGTTACATTTATGAAGGTACCCGGAGCAAGTCCCATCACGTACCGACTGACCGGTTCCCTTCCCGGATATGCTGACCCCAAATTTCTATTATAATGGATTTCCCACAAATATCCCCGACTTGCTAGGAGTCAAGGAGTCCACCATCTTTCTGTCTAGCGGTAGCATATTGAACCAGGACAAAGGAAAATGACGCTCTATCGGAGGGATATGGATCTCCACCCCATCAAGAGTAAAGTCCCAGCACTCGGATATATCCAGCGCCCGGGTGTTCTTCACAATAAAGCATCCCGAAGAGGAACGCAGGCTTCAGGTATTCCCCCTCCAATTGTCCCGAGTTTATCATGGACATAGGAAGTGAAAGGCTGCTTCTTGATAGCATTCAGCCTCCCCAAAGGCTCTTTTGGGAGCTGGTTCGTCATATACTCGACTATATGATCGTACCTATAGCCCATAAAAGATTGGCGCGCCCCACTAGAAGTTCTCCAGCAGCATTCACTGGCAGATTCACTAAAGAAGGAAAGAAAGAAACAAATCAAAAGATGGCCAAAACGAAACTACTGAGTGCTTTGGCTTACATGAGTCTATACGGCTTTATTTAGAGACAAGCTTATGCGACTCTATTTCAAAACAAGCTTATGCAGCAGAGTAGCGTAAGCCTATGCGGCTCTGCTTAGCATGGACTTACGCGGTTCTACTTAGCGGAGCATTATACGGCTCATTTCAGGGGAGCTCATGCGGCTCGATGCAGCACAGCCTCATGCGGCCCAATTCAGACGAACTTATGTGGTCCTGTTTGAGAGGGACTTATGCGGCTCCGTTCGAGGGTCATCATGCGGTCCAGTTTGTGAAGCGTCTAGGCGGCCACTAGACAACTTTCATGCGGCTCGGACATGGGATATACCCCATGCGGTTCGAACATGGGACGCACATGTGGCCCAAACAAATTGTACATATCCGATGAGAACGAGAAACGCATTAAAGGCTTGTGCATAAAGCATGCAACAGAGCCGTCTTTGTTTCAAAAGATACGATCTGCCCCAAACCCTTACCAGCAATGGGGGGATGAACGTCGGGGTGGACTTCAGGCGCTGGGGCTGACGAAGAAGCCACACCCTTTCCCTTCGCCGCGGTTGTGGAAGGTTTGGGGGCCATTGGTGATGATGATCGGAGAAGGAAGAACAGCAGCTTAGGGCAAGAGAAGAGAAAGACAAAAGAAGGCAAAGAAGTTTCTCTATCCTAACAGTACCCTATTTATAGGCAGACATAGGGGGCACGTGGACCGATAAACCACTTCGGGTCGTGTGCTGCAGGCAAAACCGACTCCTCGGATTTCGCCCCCTCTCTCATAAAGAAGATTCATCCAGGGCATAAAATCCAAATATTTAGTGAGCCAACTCTTGGGATTCCTCCAAAAGATGGCTCTAAAAAAATGAATTAAGGGCAATTAATGAGACGCACGTGAGACAGGAAGCCCATGCGGCGAGGGAGTCTATACGGCTAGATAAGCCATGCGGCCAAGAACATCCTATCCGGCCAGCGGAGCTTATATAGCCATGCTTCTTATTCAAAGTATTCCAATTTTTCAAATTGAAAACTTTGAAGGGGGTCTTGTAGAAGCATGGAAAAGAATAGAAGAAGCCCATACGGCTCAAAACAGAAGAAGCCCATGCGGCTCAAAACAGAAGATGCCCATACGGCTCAAAATAGAAGGAGCCTCATGTGGCTCAGGAATCTATCAGAGCCTCATGCGGCTCAGGTAAGAATCACGTGACTCTATGCAGCTTGCCTTTACAGCTGGCCATAAAGTGACTGCTCCGATTAAATGCTCTGACATAAATAATAACTCTGACATTAAAGCTGAAATGATAAACTTCGACATAACGGCATATTCCTCAGGAAACAAAAAAAATCTCCTCTACAGCTGGCACGGTCCACCAAATACAAAGCTTCCTATGCGGCTGCCACCACCCAATGCGGCTGATGCTCGTATGCTGCTCGGAGCGTGAAGACCCTCGTCATGCAGCTCAAATTATGAGAAGTCACCCTATGCGGCCGCTGTTCTCATGCGGCTCGGATCATGGGGATCATCTCCATGCGGCTCAATTGGAAACCACCCCCATGCGGCTCAGATCTCGGAGGCTACACCTATGCGGCTGCCACCTTCATGCAGTTCAAAACCTAAAAAGCTACCCTCATACGGTTGTGGCTCGCGATTATGACACGTGGCAGAAGATCAGTTTCCCATGTGGCACTAAATCAATCAAGAGTTATCAACAAATCCCAACAACCAGATTTAGTGCAATCATCATAATTACTCGAATAAAAATAGATTTATGGCAATCATATAGATTAAACACGTGGCAGGAGATACGAGCTTCCCAAGATTTATGACAATCAATATTGATTGCCCATACGGATTCTACACAATCAGTATTAATTGTCCAGATTCGTTGCAATCAAGATTAGTAGTCCAGATTAATTGCCCACAAAATAGGATTAAGAAAAATGACAATTAAGTCCCCAAGCCGTCGACTTTTTTAGGGTGATCATTGCAAACCCGATTGATGACACCCCACTCTTATAAATAGCAAGGTGCCATTCCCTTGTAAAAGGATCGAATCCAGAGAAAAAAAAAATATAGCAAGGTGCCATTCCCTTACAAAAAGAGATCATATCCACCCGGCTGGACACATAGAGAGACAAAGGCATGCACAGAAGAGTCTTCCCATCTTGATAGCAGTTCTTCACCGGAGCCAAGGCTACGTCTGATCGTCCATGGAGTAAGGCAGAACGGCCGTCGCTTTTCCGAGCCTCTACCGTCACCTCCAGAATCAAAACTAAACAATCGTGCTTAGATTGTTGTACCTAGGTTTTCGTCCCTAGGCTTTGTTTGTACGAGCGAGTTTGTATTGTGAAGTAAAAGTCCATTCCTTCCATACAATTGTTATGTTCTTTTATAATCAATGGCAAACAGTGTCCGGAATTGGACTTACGGGTAGCCTATTCTAGCTATTTTACTTATTTTGAAAATGTTAGCAATGTCTGTTTCAGCATCCGGAGGCGTTTACGGGAGTTTAGACTTTGTGACTCTTTGATTTGACAAGTTGTTTGCTGGACATGTTGCTACCTCCAGGCAAGTATACCTTACATTCTTTTACAGTTTATTTACATGCTTATGCTTCTTTCTCTTTGATATATGCATTATCTAGTTTCTTTGACTGATCGTTGATATGATTTTCTTTCATATTATGTATACTAGTTTAATGGCCTTTTTCATATACCGTCGTGGTTTGACATTATAGTTTATATTGGATATGTTCTCACCGGTATCTTGATGGAGTTATATCGAGTCGTAGAACGAGTAAGTCATAACTAACTGCTATACCTTATTTTTGATTTTTCAACCTACGAGTCCACACTAGGGACGAGGGTTGATTTCTTGAAGCTAACCTGCGAGTCCACACTAGGGACGAGGGTTAATTATTTTTCTGCACATGCGAGTTCACACTAGGAACAAGGGTGATTCTTGAAGCTAACCTAGGAGTCCACACTAGGGCAAGGGTTAGTAGTTATTCAAACCTACGAGTCCACACTAGGGGCGAGGGTTTGGTTATCCGTTGATCTCTTGTCATGTATTCATGTTTCCTTTCCAGTAGTTTATTTATGCATAGTGGTTCTCGTATCCATGTTTCATAGTTACTTGTCAGTTTCTGTCTTTTTTGTTTATTTTTTATGAATGATAAACTGTTAGATAGGCAAGTTTTATGTATCGTGCTAGTACCCTAAGGACTTGATGATCTCTTCAGTTAGTTGATTGCACAGAGTTAGTTAGCTGATCATGATGATAGTTGATGCATTTGTAGGATCTAGGTATTACTAGTGATATTACTTTATTATTCTCTCGTACTTTATGATCCTTATCATGATATACTCTTTATTAGCTTAGTTTTACAAACTTATGTATTTATGTGGAGTCTAATCGGACATATATGCTAGTGGGCTGTAGACCATGAACCATAATGTTCATTCTTGTTTTATATTGTTCTTGTGGATTAAGATATAGTTTAACTTAAAATTATTAGTCATGATACCCTATTCTAGACAGCGTATACGTATTCGAGTTGGGCTGGAGTTCCCTTGATATGTAGTTGGCTTGCGCACGCTCTCACATCCCAAAAAGCAGGTGTGGGTCGTGACAAGATTTTTGGTGGCCTATACAGGTTAGAGTATATCATATCGGTTACGTAACTGTACTGATATGAGCCGGCGAATATGATTAAACCCTTACAAATATCAATCTACACTACCTTAAAAATTCTCTTAGAAATTTTTCTACCGTCTTTGGAACTTCGTATTAGCTCTCGATTATTCTTTCTTGCCTTCCCGTACCATTGATTCTCGTTCCTTCCTATTTCTGGATGACGAATGATCGTGCTGTCTAGAATTTATCAAATTCTTAAGTTATAGTGTAAGTTAGTTTGTTTTTCGAATTTTTTGGTTGCTTGATTGATAGGAGGGGATTAGAGATACCATACGCCATAGAGATCTATGGGCAGTAATTTTTGTAACTAGTGTGCATGGTTATAAAATGTTATGACACCATGTGTTTGAAGGTGTAGTGTGACCAAAGGTGGGTACAGATTCTAGCAAATTTATTCTTTGTCGTTATTTAATTGTGAAAAACATTGATGAAGTTTATTATATTTGGTTTAAAAAATTAGGGTAGATGTTGGTGGTATTTATGATGGTTGAGGAAAAATTTTAGGGATGATCTTGAGAAATTGAAATTTATACGATTTATACTATTTTGATTTGGATTGAAATTGAATCAAATTTTGAGGCCGAAATTCTTTTAAGGTGGATAGATTTGTAACCCCTCTTCCCGAAATCTTGAAAATATTTTTTACTATTATTTTATTTGTTTGAATTGAAAGGTGAATTTTTGGAATTTTATAAATATTTAATTAAATAGTTATTATGAAAGAATGCTTTAGTCATGGTTAGGTTTTGGAGTGCAAGACGACCAAAACTTTTGCCACAGATAGCGTATTCGTGTGCTTTGACTAGTGTTTTAGATATGGTAGGGAAGACCGAGCCATAAGTGTGTCTCAACTAGAAAAATCAGGCAAAGTTGTGACTTAACCCCTATAGATAATTTAATTTGTTATTTATTAAGAACTTGACTTTTAGGGGACCCAGTTATGACAGTTTAGTACGGACTTGACCCGAACCCAACCTAAACCATGTAGTGAAGCTATTAGTGCAAAGACGTCCATATTGATATATATTATGTGTATATGATGTACTTTATATTTTAATAATCTAGTAATGTATTTTTCTAAGAATTTGTTATATATAATATAGATATCAATGTTATTGATATTCGCATGATATTTATTTAGAGGAGAAATAAGTTCCTTAGATATTTTGTGCATGTTGGGATTTTTAGACTATACCTATAGTGTATGCACACCTAATGTTTTTCTTATTTTGTTGTCCTTAATAATATAATTATTATTGATATTATTATAAAATAATCATTTGGTTATTTTGTGCCCTTTAGAAAATAAATATTAAATTAGATGTACTATGTATATGTGGGACAACCTATGCTAGGAAAATATTTATTAAAAAATTTTGACCTCATTGAATATTTATTATTATATAGATATTATATAGATATTATATATATATATATATATATATATATATATATATATATATATATATATATATATATAAGAAATAGAAAAAGGAAATAGAATAAGAAAAAGGAAATAAAAAGAAAAATAATAAATGACAAAATATATTTGGCTGAGTACTGTTCACTGAACGGTACAAATAACACCCCGACCCCCCCTAAGACCCGACCCCATATATATTGACCGTTAGAGAGAGGAAGAGAAGGAGAATAAAAAACCCTAGCAAAAGCTCTCACAAACACCTAACCCTAACCCGCACGACCACCCCCGATCCCTGTGCAGCCACCTCGACGCACGTGCGCCACCCTAGCCGCCGGAGCACCACCGCAGTGGCCAGAGTGGACACAACAGTCGCCTGTGCTGACAGCAAACCAATAGCTAGGTACCCGACTTCCCCACCAATTTTTTTTCTGAATTCTCGACCAATTTGTGATCCGTAAATTCCTACAGAGAGCCTATATAACCCTCTTGAAACCCTATTAGATAGATTCACATATAGGTAACCCGATTTTCCAAGAAATTGACACAAAGTCGATACAAAAACTGCACAAAAATAGGACATAGGACAGTCGCAAACCCTCTGTTTTGAAGGAAGTTTGTGAACATAATAGAAATAATATCAAAAATCTAATTGAATATAGCCCAAGACAACCTATAGGGCATTAAAACCCTTTTTAAAGAATTAAAATTTTTGACCGTACGATGAGAAATATATCACCCAATACTTGCGAAAACTGTTTTCATAACTGTTAAAATTAGGAAGATTTTTTCTGATACGGCGTGCGTTCCGACAAAATGGGTGACGTGATCACAACCCATGAGCATCGAAAGACGCGTATGGATATTGTCGACGTGTGGGATTAGACGGAATTCGATTTCCTTGTGTGTGCGGGATGAAATCGAGGCGTATCCGTCGAGATACAGCGTATCGGCCCCTTTGCAAACTAGCCCATAACTTCGTGCATGTTCGTCATCTCGAGCCAAAACTTGTGGCAATAGGACCATATCATTTTTTTGGTCTTGTATGCCAAGTTTGGCCCAATTCTGAGAAGGTCGATCGGAACGTTATTTTGGCGGGCCCGCGACCCGATCCAACGGGCGAATTTGTGCACGGCCCACCGAAATCCAACTTTGGACATACGATTGGGTTCGTATCGTCAAACTGAACCCGTAAACATGTACTTTGATGACTTTAGAGACCACAAGCTTTTGTATACTTTTTGGTACAAAGCGGGTCCAACGGTGGACATCGTTTTGGTCTGAAATTACTATTTTAGCCCTGTGTCCAAAGTTGGACTTACGGGTAGCCAATTCTAGCTATTCATCTTATTTTGAAAACGTTGGCAATGTCTGTTTCAGCATCCGGAGGCATTTGCGAGAGTTTGATTTTGTGACTCTTTGATTTGACGAGTTGTTTGCGGGATATGTTGCTACCACCAGACAAGTATACCTTTGCCTTCCTCTGCAGTTTTTTTTACATGCTTATGCTTCTTCTCTTTGATATATGCATTATCTAGTTTCTTTGACTGATCATTAATATGTGTTTTCCTTCATCTTATGCATACTAGTTTAATGGTCTTCTTTATATATCGTCATGGTTTGACATTATAGTTCATATTGGATATATTCTCACATGTATCTTGATGGAGTCGTATCGTGTCGTAGGACGAGTAAGTCATAACTGAACTGCTATACCTTGTTTTTGATTTCTCAACCTGCGAGTACACACTAGGGGCGAGAGTTAATTTCTTGAAGCTAACCTGCGAGTCCACACTAGGGGCGAGGGTTAGTTATTTGTCCGCACCTGTGAGTCCACACTAGGGGCGAGGGTGATTCATGAAGCTAACCTGCGATTCCACACTAGGGGCAAGGGTTAGTAGTTGTTCAAACCTGTGAGTCCATACTAGGGGCGAGGGTTTAGTTATTCGTTGATCTCTTACAATGTGTTCATATTTTCTTTCCAGCAGTTCATTTATGCGTAGTGGTACTCGTATCCATGTTTCATAGTCACTTTTTAGTTTATGTCTCTTTCCTGTTTATTTCTTTATGCACGATAAACTATTAGATAGACATGTTTTATGTATCTTGCTAGTCCCCTGGGGACCTAATGATCTCTTCAGGTAGTTGATTGTACGGAGTTAGTTAGCTGATAATGATGATAGTTGATACATTTGTAGGATGCAGGTATTACTAATGATATTACTTTATTATCCTCTTGTTCTTTATGATCCTTATCATGATATACTCTGCTTATTAGCTTAGTTTTATAGACATATGTTATTTCTATGGAGTCTAATCAGACATATATGCTAGTGGGTTGCAGACCATGAACCATAATGTTCATTCTTGTTTTATATTGTTCTCATGGGATTGAGATATAGGTTAACTTACCATTATTAGACATGATACCCAATTCTGGACGGCATATACGTATTCGAGTTGGGCTGGAGTCCACTTGATACGTAGCTGGCTTGCGCACGCACTCGCATCCCAAAAAATGGGTACGGGTCGTGACAGTAACAGTAGGGGTAATCTTACCTACGTCTCTGACGGAGCTCACTGGTTACATTGGATAAGTGCATATGTGGTCAATACGTTTAGGAACTATTCTCCCCACCCTATGGACCTACCTAGCTCGTATCCATGATACTCTACCTCTACCAACTGCCAAGTCTCCTAGGATGCATTTATTTCATAGTTAGACCTAATGCATGTGCACGGGTGATCATCCAACACGCAAGTTACCACTATATGCTACTCACAACTCACACACAACTCGTGGCATATCTGTGTCAAAGATTATAAAATGCTTACTACAAAAGGTAGTCCCTTAACTCTAGGTCCATATGCATAATTTAAAGACAAGAATAAAAATATGAATAGCATTTGCATCATGTATAACTGGAAGCACGATAAGTAAATCATGAATAGTAACAAGGATGCAACATGATGAACTAGAAGTAGAAAAATAATAAATATGTAGTAACTAAACAGTAAAGGTACAAAATATATATAAGTAATACATATGTCAAGGTATCTTGCCTGATGTAATGCGATGGCTGACAATTCCGATTTGTCCACTAGCCATGGTCGATGTGAAGGACCCAAATTCGTAAGGAAATAAGAAGGACTGATTAGTCATGATCAGCGATGATAACAAAGAAGGAATTTATGGAGAGTAAATACTTAAACTATTTTATAAATTATTTTATAATGTTTGAAAACTATATTTTATTAGTCAAAATATGTTTTTAGGTAATACTTGAAAATCGAAAACCATTTTAGGCAAAAACTTTAGGTTGTCAAAATAGAATTTTAGGTAGAAAACTATATTTTAATAGTCAAAAAATATTTAAGATAAATATTTAGAAATACTAGGAAATCATTTTATCATTTGGAAACTACATTTTATGGGTCAAAATACTATTAGAAAATCAAAATAAAATTTAGGCTAAAATCTATATTTTGTCAAACTATAATTTTATGTCGAAAGCTATAAACTAATATGATAATATTACACAGTTACATCCTTGAAATACTAATAGGAGTATATATATTTTGTTTCCAAATTAAGTAATACTAATAATACTAATAAACAAAATAATATTAGCTCTATAATATTTTAAGATAACAATATAAACGTATATGCAAAAATACTATAGTATACTACGTAAAATTATATATATATATATATATATATATATATATATATATATATATATAATATATATATATATATATATATATATATATATATATATATATATATATATTTTATGGGCCTAACAGAAAATAAAAATAAAATAAATTAAAATCTAAAAAGTCTGGACCAACCCACAAGACCTAGCCCAAAACTCATATTCTAAAATAAATTTATTTTCTTTTTCGTTTAGGGGACCGAGCTCGACCTACAAGATTTGGGACCAAACCCAAATGCTCAGCCGCCCTTTACTCCACTAGAGGAGTGGGCTTGTGACAGAGAAAGAAAGAGAGATTGGAGATGAAGAGGAAGATGGAGCGGGTGAGAGAGCAGCGTGAGGGATAGAGAAAGGGAGATCCGTGAGAGAGAGGTGGAAAAGTCAAGGGAACTCACTAGGTGTCTTGGCGGTGGCTCGCACGAGGTACAGAGGAGATCGCCGTCTCCAGAGGAAGACGACGGTGTAGCCGACACGTGTAGTCATAGATGGACGTACTGCGGCGGTTGCATGATGCCTGAAGCGCTAGAGTGGGCCAGATCTTACGACTAGCGGAGGAGAGTGGGTGGATCTACGTGCTCGGGTTGGTGCTGGCACTGTTGGTCTCCAGAGGTCGACGAAGGTCAGGGCTCAACAGATCTGGTAACGAGGTTTGGTCATAGTGGCAGTAGAGGAGGCAGCCAGTGAGGTCGGGTGCAGTGTCGCTGACAGTCTTGGAAGAAGAAGGAAACAATGACAGTTTCAAAGGGTCGAGCGGTCGTGACTTGGGGTGGAACTCGATAGCATGGAGGAGGAACCCGAGGACGGGATTCGACTGAGGGGCAAAGTTCGGAGGGTGAGCGACCTTGGCCTGGACGACGGGCCTCGGCGGTCGGTGGGTGTCTTGGTGACAGCGGCGCTAAGTAACGACGACCGACAAAGAAGGATTTAGTCTGCAGGTGAGTGGAAAGGATGATCGGTGGAGATGAGAGCAAGGTCTGGTTGATAGGGAGGCGAAGATGGTGGAGAGGTGATGATGGTGGTGCTGGCAAGTA
Source organism: Iris pallida (assembly GCA_029216955.1). Classification (NCBI taxonomy): domain Eukaryota; kingdom Viridiplantae; phylum Streptophyta; class Magnoliopsida; order Asparagales; family Iridaceae; genus Iris; species Iris pallida. The sequence goes on from JANAVB010040679.1 coordinate 29,212, forward strand.
TCGAGCGACCGTGGGGGTGGTTATGCATCGACGACGAGGAGGAACAGGGAGCCAATAATTTAGGGCTATGGTTATGGATTTGGTTGGAAAATGTGTCGGGGACTATAATCGTGTCCTAGTGTTAGGGCACGAAGAGGATGGGTAGGAGATTAGGTTTATATGGGTGGACCCATGTCCGGAGGTCGGACACGGAAGCTAACATGTACATGTAAAGAATATAATCTAGTAGAAAGACCCCCGGGGTCAGACCCGAGGTCGTCATGGCTGACATGGTGAAGGTGGATACTAACACAATGCACGACACAAAAGTATTGTGGATAAGAAAATTTTGTGAAGAAAAACAATGGAAAGGCTCCCCTATAAATAGGGTGGAGGAATCCTAGTTAGGTAGGGATTATGACCATTTTAAAACCCCTACTAGATAAATCTCGTATTTATTGTAGTCAATTTAAAACTAGTTTAATAAAAAACCAACTCTAATTTAAATCACCATAATTATTTAAATATTAAACTCCAGCAAATTTAAAATATATTTTTATAAATTAAAAAAAATTCTAAATAAATTTTTGAAATTCAAAATTTCCAAATATACAGGAATTTATTTTCATGTACGTTGCATGCAAACAGTAAATATTATTTACAAAAGAAAAATATTATTTCCTAAATTAGTGTTTATACATGTATAACATATAAATAGCCTTTTATATAAGATAATAATAAATTTTGACTAAAATATGGCAGGTTACCATTTATATTCTTCAAACAAAAGAAATATATTTACCTTATATGTACTTTGAAACAAAAATATTATCTTCTATACTTATTAAAAACCTACAATAAAACTTTTATATAAAAAAATTAAATACCTTGTACATACGTATTCGTCATCGACGTATAAATACCAAAATAAAAAATAGTAAAATTTTAGACGGTTTACATGCTATCCAACTTACAAGAATTTCGTCCTCGAAATTAAAAAATAACTAGGGTCGGTAGGTTTGAGAACGTTGAAGAGTTTCTTCGATCAGAAAATATGATCAAAACGTTGGGCGAGGAGAGGGAAACGACACTCAACGAAAACAAGCTATTTAAATAACTAGAAAAACAAAATCCATGAATTTATTTTAGAAATGATCATGTGCATAACAACCTATATGTGTCTAATTCGATTATACTACCATCAATCCTACAAATGCTTAATCTAAATTTTTTTTAATAACTTCCTCGATCTATAAAAATATCTATTGTTTGTAATTTAAACTCATGTTCGATGTCGGCATGATCTTCGATGTTTGAGATTTGATAAAATCTTCAATGTCCTTCTATACTCAACTCTTCGTCTAGTTTATTATTTCTTCTCAAGATTTATATTGCATAAATTTTTTAAATTCATTGAAACACGTCTTCTTTTCCTTTGATTTAATTTATATTTATCCTCAAAATTTTAATTTGCACCAAATTTAGATTCCTTATGAATATATTTTTAAATCCGATATCTCATAACATAAATTCATAAGCCCCAAAACTTTAAACTCGATAAATTTACAATCTTCTTCTTCCAACATATCTATATGTATATTTTTTTCTTCAAACTAAATTTCGTCTTTCGTAATCTCCCTGAAAATTAAAATTCAATAAATCTTCAATCAATTTAGTGGAAGTAAAATTGAACTCTATCTTAATCATGAAATTCATATTCATAATCATCATAGAAATTTTTTTTATCCTTAAGCACCAAAATTTAATAAATTTCCTCTTCAATATTTTATTAACCTTGAAAACTAATCAAAAATCATATTTTATTATCACATGAAATTTTTTCCTCAACAGTTGATTTAGCTTGAAGAACCATTTTTTCAGTCAAGATGTCTACTCGTCTTCGATCATTTCATTATATCAAAACACCATATCATATTTCTAAAATTCATGTAACAGTATTTATCACATATTTCAATTTATGCCTCATAATTACACAATTATCTTGTTTAATTATACTACTAATCTTCTCTATGGGGCTTTCTAATCTAGCTCCTTTCTAACCAAAGGGTGTTATGATCCACTTCTCATCTTCGCACAAAGAAATATATTAAGGACAAGGTTGCATGAATCACAAAGGAGTTTAATGATAATCCTTCATGAGGGAAGCAATCAATTGGGGAGGGAAAAGAAGTCCATATGGTTGGGTTCAAGGATCGTGGTTGGGTTTGGGTAATGAATGAGGGTTACTAGTTAATGCATAAAATAAAGAATATTAAGAATTAAGAAATAAAGATAAATAATTTGAGACTTATGAGACATGGTTCCTTGAGAGAAGATAGTCTCCTAGGTTGGGGTACAATCATGGGAACGATTCTAATCATTCTCAAATTTCAAACAATTAGAAGGTAATGATAATTGATCTAGGGTTGAGCGGAAGGATGAGTAGCTCCAGGTGAGAATGTATTTATGGCTTGGTCGATGACTAATTACACCTGTGTATATACAAATTATTGAAAAAAAAGCGCAAAAACCTTTCCCCAAACTAGAGAGTACCTGCAAGAGAACCGAGCAATACAACGCACGAACCAAACACCAAAACAAACCATGCAGACATAGAGAATTTTTGATGTGGAAAACCCTTATGGAAAAAAACCATGGGACGATCGAAGTCCAACCCTGAGAAGCATTCACTAATGAAATAAAGGAGTACACCCTCTACAAACTTCTCCTGATCTAATACGGATCACCACAACACTTGGAAGCAAGAATAATTGATTACAAGGCTACGAAGAACAAAGACGATGAGTAGAGATTACCTGAACATGATCCTCCTTCGAAAATGGCCTTTAATCCTTCTTCTTCTCTCCCAAAGTTGCAATGGCACTCTTGCCTCTTTTCTCTCTATTTCTTCAATGTTGTGTTGTGATTAGGGTTAGGAAAAACCATATAAACCCCCTAATCTGTAGCAAAACCTGGACCGTAGGATAAGATCCAATGGTATAAAAATACCCTGAAATCAGCCTCAGCGTGTCGACACAGAGTTCGTCTAGAACTCTGTGTTTTTGTGATAGAACAGTTCTGAAACCAAGGGGCAGAGTTCGGCCAGAACTGTGCCTCTTCTGTTCCAGAATGTACACTGGTAGCTCCCGAGCTTCTTCTTCGTCTTCGAATGGCCTCGTCACCTCTCCGAGCTTCTCTAACAAACAGACGATGCTCGTCGCACTTTGGGGTCTTCTCCACATAGGTTGGGAACCCCACCCACTCCAATATTTCTCTCCCTTTACAACTATGTGGAGGAGGTCGTCATCCCGATAATATGCCTGCAGAACTCAAACTATTTCCTTGGTAGAATCTTGGTAAAATATATGCTCCATTAAAATATGTATGAACCTTTTCAAGCTCCGCGTCCTTCTTCTCAACCACATCCCATATCCAATGATACCGAGTCTCGATGTGCTTGGACCGGCTATGAAAGGTCTGATTCTTCATAAGGCTTTAGCCCTATTTTTGCAATAGCTTTTTCATCCACAGCAACTCCTTGCAAACCTCCGTCGTCGCAATGTACTCTGCCACTATCGTCGACAAGGCAACACACTTCTACAACCGCGACTGCCATAATACCATTCCTCCAGCAAATATTATCACATAGCCCGAAGTCGATCGCCTCGTATCTACATCTCTAGCCATATTAGCGTCGGTATACCCAACAGCTTCGGCCCGTCACCAACAAAAGAAAGTCTCCAATCGGCAGTGCCCTGAAGATATCGTAGAATCCACTTAACCGCACTCCAATGTTCCCTTCTAGGATTTGAAAGATACCTACTAACTGTGCCTCATGAGCGATGTCTGGCCTCGTACACACCATAGCATACATAAGGCATCCCACAACTGCGGCATATGGAACTTGCTCAATATTTTTTTTCGTCCTCGGTAGATGGACACTGCTCCTTAGTGAGCTTAAAGTGAGCTGCAAGGGGACAACTCACTTTTTTGACCCATCCATCCCGAAATACTGAAGTATCCGGTGAATGTACTTCTTTTCGGACAAGTGTAGCAGCTTGGACTCTCTTTCGGCTGATCTCCATCCCAAGAATAGTCTTTACTGTGCCCAAATGCTTCATAGAGAAGGCCACACCCAGTTGGCACTTCAACTGTGCTATCCTAGTGGCATTTCGACCCACTAATAGCATGTCATCAACATAGAGCAATAAAATGATGAAAGCATCCTCGGCAAAGTACCTCACAAATACACAATGGTCCAATATCGTCCGTTCATAACCATGCTTCCCCATAAACGACTCGAACTTCGTCTACCACTGTCTCGGAGCCTGTTTCAGACCATACAAGCTCTTCTTCAACTTGCAGACCAAATATGACTTGCCCTTCTCACAGAATCCCTCTGGCTGCTCCATGTATAACTCCTCTTCAAGATCATCGTGGAGGAATGTCGTCTTCACGTCCATCTGCTCGACATCTAAGTCAAAACTGGCTGCCAATGCTAGCACCATCTGAATAGACGACTACTTGACGACCGAGAAAAATATCTCATCCTAATCCATGCCATTCCGCTGACCGTATACCTTAGCTTGTAGCCTTGCTTTGTATCGAGGGCGAGTAGCATCATCCGTCTGCTTCACTCTAAACACCCATCGATTCTTCAAAGCCTTCTTGTCCTTCGGCAACTGTACCAACTATTAAGTAGAATTGGCGTGTAAGGAACCCATCTCCTCCTACATAGCCTGCATCCACTCCTGGCTGTGTTTGTCTTCCATAGCCTCTATAAAACTTTCGGGCTCTTCCCCGTCAGTCAGTGGCATATACTCACCCGGTGAGTATCTCGTAGATGGTCGACGATCTCTCTCGCTCCTTTTCAATGGAGCTACTGGTGCGGGTTGTATACTAATGTAGAAGCATGGAAATGAACAGGAAATCCTATGCGGCTCAAGACCAGAAGAGGATCATACGGCTCAACAGTTTATTGGAGTTTCATGCGGCCCAGAAGTTCCCCGCGAGCCACGTGGTCTTATGCGATTAAAAAAGTCCTTCACAAACTGGCCGTAATTAATGTAGCTGGCTTATTTAATGCCCTGATTCGAAGCGACAGCTCTGACACGAAGGTTTGACAGCTCTGACATAAAGCAGCAATGATGACTCTGACATAATGGCGTGCTCCTAGGGAAACAAAGAAAATCTCTATAGCTGGCACGATCCACCGAATTCCAAAGCACTTCATTCCATGCGGCTTTGACACGTGGCTATCCTTATGCGGTTCAGTTTGGGGCCACCCCCTTGCGGCTGCTACTCCTATGCGGCTCGGATCATGGGGGCCATTCCCATGCGGCTGCTACCCCTATGCGGCTCAGATCATAGGGCCACCTTCATGCGGCTCAGATTAAAGGATTGCTATGCTGTTCAGATATGGCCACCCTTATGCGGTTCTGACACGAGGCCACACTTATGCGGCCCAACCATGACAGTCCTCCATGCGGCTCGCAGCAGTTGGGACACGTGGCGGGAGCTGATCGAATCTCAATAATTTATATTTATTGCAGTCAATGAGGGACACGTGGCGGGAGCTGATCGAATCTCAATAGTTTATATTTATGAAGGATACGTGACATGAGTCGATCAAATCTTAATAACTCAGATTTACTGCAATCAACATAACCGTCCAGATTTGGTCAAATCCCAAATAAATTAGATTTATTGCAATCATCATAATTACCCGGATCAATCCCCAACAAATGATGCAGATTAGTGGCAATCAACATAAAACCAAGATCATAGCAAATCTTAACAAATCCTTGGCCGCCCTTTGTCTAAAATACAATTATTGTAAACCCTAATTATCACACCCCACTCCTATAAATAGCAAGGTGTCATTCCCTTGCAAACCCTGGACAAAAAGTGGAGGCAGAGCACAGAGAGCACAGAGATATACGCACAGAGCCAGACATAGAGAGGTCCACATTCGAGCAAGAGCATTTTTTCTCCGGAGCCGAAGCTGCGTCCGATTGTCCAAGGAGTAAGGCAGAGCTGTCGTCGCATTCCCGAGCCTCTTCCGTCACCCCCCAGAAAAAACTAAACAATTGTACTTAGATTGATGTACCTAGGTTTTCGTCCCTAGGCTTTCTTTGTACGAGCGAGTTTGTGTTGTGAAGTAAAAGTCCAGTCCTCCCATAAAACTGTTATGTTCTTTTATAATCAATGGCAAACACGATAGAGACTCTGCTGGGGACTAACTTCTCCACCGCTGAGGAGTTGGTGACACAATCGGACGCTGCCAAACTTGGCTCCACTCAACAAATACTGGTCGCCCGGTTCGACCAGCAGGCGTTTGAAGAAATGCTCTCCGACAAAGTGCTGGCCCGGTCCAGCGGCGAGCCCGCACGAAGAAGGCCCGCAGGGAGTGGAGGCCCAAATCAGTCGCTCCTTCCCAAGCTCTCGAAGAAGTACTCTCTGTTGCCCAAGATGGCGGGGAAGACTCTCATGCGGTCCCACTTCAGGCCACAGAGGACTCTGCTGTCCCCAAGTCCGGCAGAGGAAAACACTACGATACTGGACTTGCAGGGGCAAAGAGGAACTCTGTGCGGTCCAAGAAGAAGTCGCATAAGGTCGCCAGCTGCATGAAAACTCATGTGACCGCAGAAGCCAGCCGCATGCAGGAGGCTCATGCGGCCAGAACTTCCAGCCGCATGAAGGAGGCTCACGCGGCAATGACGGCCAGTCGCATGCAGACTGCTTATGCGGCCACCACTCCTAGCCGTATTGTAGAAGCATGAAATGAACATGACATTCTATGCGGCTCAAGACTAGGGGAGTTCCATGCGGTTCAAACGTCCATTAGAGTTTATGCGGTTCAGAAATTGCCAGCGAGCCACATGGCCTTATGCGGTTCAAAAAGTCCTTCACAAACCGGCCATAATTAATTTATGCAGCCGGCTCAATTAATGCGAAGCGATAGCTCTGACACGAAGGTTTGACAGCTCTGACATAAAGCTGCAATGATGACTCTGACATAATGGCGTGCTCCTAGAGAAATAAAAAAATCTCTATAGCTGGCACGATCCACAGAATTCCAAAGCACTTCATTCCATGCGGCTCTGACACGTGGCTATCCTTATGCGGTTCAGGTTGAGGCCACCCCCATGCGGCTGCTACTCCTACGCGGCTGGAATAATGGAGGCCACCCCCATGCGGCTGCTACTCCTATGTGGCTCGGATCATAGGGCCACTCCCATGCGGCTGCTACCCTCATGCGGCTCGGATCATGGGGACCATCTCCATACGGGTCAAATGCTGAGAGGCCATGCCCATGCAGTCTTGACACGTGGCCAGCTGTTTGTGGTTCAGTCGAAAACCACCCTCATGTGGCTCAGATTTCGGAGGCCACGCCTATGCTGCTGCTATCTTCATGCGGTTCAAATCGTGAAGCCACCCTTATGCGGCTCTGTCAAGACACCCTATCCCCATGGCTCGCAGTTAGGACACGTGGCAGAAGATCAGTTTCTCCCGGCTCGCAACATAATGATGGTTGGACACGTGGTATCAAATCAATCAAGTTTTATCAACAAATCCTAACAACCAGATTTAGTGTAATCATCATAATTATCCGGGTCAAATCAGATTTAATGCAATCAAGCAGATTGAACACGTGGCAGGAGATCCGAGCTTGTCATAATAAATCATGAAGATTCGTGGCAATCAACATTAATTTCCCATATGGATTTGACGCAATCAACATTAACTGCCCAGATTTGTTACAATCAAAATTAACGGCCAAATTAATTGCCAACAAAATAAGATCAAGGAAAATGGTAATTAATCCCCAAACCGCCGACTTTTCAAGGGGCAATCATTGTAAACCCTAATGATCACACCCCACTCCTATAAATAGCAAGGTGTCATTCCCTTGCAAAAAAAAAGAGGAGAGAGACCCCAACTGGACACACAGAGACAAAGGCACGCACAGAAGAGTCTTCCCACACACTTCGAGAGCATTTCTTCATCGGAGCCAAGGCTACGTCCGTACGCCCATGGAATAAGGCAGAGCTGTCGTCGCTTTCCCGAGCCTCTACCGTCACACCCTAGAATCAAAAATAAACAATCGTACTTAGATTGCTGTACCTAGGTTTTCATTCCTAGGCTTTCTTTGTACAAGCGAGTTGAGTTTGTATTGTGAGTCTAAGTTCAGTCCTCCTATAAAAATGTTCTGCACTTTTACAATGGCAAACACGATGCGACTCTGCTGGGAATTAACTTCTCCACGGCTGAGGAGTTGGTGACGCAATCGGACGCAGCCAAACTTGGCTCCACTCAACATATGCTGGTCGCCCGGTTCGACCAGCAGGCGTTTGAAGAAATGCTCTCCGACGAAAGTGCTGGCCCGGTCCAGCGACGAGCCCGCACGAAGAAGGCACGCAGGGAGTGGAGGCCCGAATCATTCGCTCCTCTCCAAGCTCTCAAAGAAGTACTCTCTGTTGCCAAAGATGGCAGGGATGACTCTCATGCGGCCCCACTTCAGGCCACAGAGGACTCTGCTGTCCCCAAGTCTGGCAGAAGAAAACACTACGCTGCTGGACTTGTAGGGACAAAGAGGAACTCTGTACGGTCCAAGAAGAAGTCGCATAAGGGCGCTAGCCACATGAAAACTCATACGGCCATAGAAGCCAATCGTATGGCAAGGCTCATGCGGCCCCGACTGCCAGCCGCATGCAGACTGCTTATGCGGCCACCGCTCCTAGCCGCATACAGAAGGGTCATACGCCAAACATACCAGCCGCATGCAGACAGCCTGTACGGCCACCAAACCCAGCCGTATACCATCTGCTCCATATGGCTTACGGTCAGTCTTCGACCGCCCCTCAGGCGATCCTGACCCCAAATGCTCTCATTTGCCAGTCTCTGTGGACTCTTCCTACTATGCACTCTCGGGTGCTGGAAGGAAGAAGTCTCGGGCAGCACGGGCTCGTCGAGCTCAACACCTGTCCCAACTTTTGACTATCAGGGCATCCCGCTTACTATTACGCGGGCCCCTGATGGAAAGTTGTACAGAACTACCCATGTCCGGCCCCCGACGGCCAACGAACGGGATAGTTATCAAGGATCTCCCAACAATGATCAGGGCAAGTACTCGTACTACCTCCACATCAGGGAGCAGGCAGGATGCCAACACACTCATGTGCTCAGAATTTTCGGGTCCACAAAATGGGTTACTTACGCAACATAATTCTTCACAAACACAAGGAAGAAGACGAAGATTTGGTGGACAGAGTGTCCTGTCAGGGACATCAATGCACCCAAGTCATTGTCAACTGTTGCTGCAATAAGACAGCACGAGAAGACCAGCGGTCCGTCTTCCAACGGCTGCAACACCCAAGCTCAGAAGACGAGGCGCTTCTCGTTACCTCCTGCAATTCTGCTCTGAAGATTCCTGGCAGCGGGAGAGGGAAGAAAACAAATGTCTCCAGTCCAAAAATCTCAACCGATGTAACCAGAAACACTCTTCTAAGCGATTGTCTACCACCGTTGTAGGAGGAGTTTACCAAGGTACCCGCTCAAAGACGAAATCTGCCACACTTAGAGATTTATCGTCTATATCTCTGAGAGCATTGGATCCGGAGGTAGCACTCCTCCAAATATCCATGACAATCCGGTGTTCCAAGAAGATAATCCAGGGGAAACGGTTCACCCAACAGATGCAGCAGATCCCGACGTCCCCGAGGACGTCCCCAACTCTCAAGACGATGCAAGCTCTGAAGCAGGGGGTACCACTCCTTCTGAGTCCGAACCAGAGGAAATATTTCCATATACCCTAACGACTTATCTGTACAGGGGTATGACTCAGAGGGCACGTCCTCCACTGTTCCTTCCATCTCTCCTCATGTAAGGACGGTGTTCATGACGACAGCAACTAAGATGGTCCCAGTAATCGCCAACGCATCGACACTCTGGAAGCAATATTCCATACCTTAGTCAAGTCCATAGACGAGATCAAAGCGGCCCTTCCAACTCTGCAAAGAAGAACACTTGCCCAAACAAACGTGGGACCCGCGGTCAATGCAGACTCTAACTCAGCCGCACCAAACCCGGGTGATAATCCTCTCGAAATATCGGCCTCTACCGCTGGAGACGAGGCCAGGAAGGCAAGAAGAGAGGTCCAGGTGCTCCGAGCCATGTTCCATGCCCGAGAAAACTGCCAAGACCTCAGGATACGACAATCGTATCCTGCTGTGTGGAGATGTTCCCTTCCCACCATGATATAAACCATTAAACATCAATCCGTATGATGGAAAGACATCTGCAAGCAGGTACATCACCTAATTTGAAGTCACAATTGACCATCTGTCTCATGATGATGCCATCCTTACGCGGTTGTTCATCGGAGCATTGGAAGGGGTTGTTTCGACTGGTACCACTACTTGTCGGACAACTGCATCTATTCCTTCGCTGGCTTCAAATGTATGTTCCTGGAGAGGTTCGACGAAGTAGGACAAGACGTGACAATATCCACCCTTATGGACGTTGTTCAGAGAGAAAAGGAGCTGACAAAGACTATATCGAGCGGTTTCGCCAAACCTTAATGAAGCTGCCTTCCGGTAACCCTGATTCCTCCTTAATTAAAATTTGCCAAAAGAGGCTGCTTACCAAAATTAGCCTCTGGATGGACGAAAGTCAATTTAAGGATTGGAAGGCTTTTATCAGCGCCACTAGCGCAGAAGACAAATTGAAGAAAGCTCGCTAACTGGGATTGTACGTATCGGAAGGAGAGGACAAGGGCAAAAGTCCTAACGCCAATAGCAACAATGGTAGTAACCCCTCCAACAATCGAGACAACAAAGACAAACAAGCTATGGTGGCCGACACAGCTCCGAAGCCCGAACCGAAGCCGGCAGAGAAGCAGTGGCCTCAGATGACCTATACCTTCGAGGATGGCCATGTCAAGCCCATCTTGGACATGCTCATACAAGGAGGTCGAATTTAGCTCCCTTCTCCAAGGCGTGAACCTCGTCCTGCAGAAATGGAGAGCCCCAAGTACTGCCACTACCATCGCTATGTTCACCATGCTACACAAGACTGCTACCAACTGAAGCGATACATCCAGCATCTCATCGATTCTAAGGCCTTGGCTATCGATTTTGAAAAGGTGACGGTAGCAGCTAACATGGTGTCAGTACAATTCGGCAGCTTCCCTCCGACAAATACTCAAGATGGAGTAGTGCCCGTCCCCGAGCAATGATGGAGGTCGCTAACAAACCACCTCTCCGAGACCAGGCTGTTGGTCTAATGCCCTTTACCACATCACGAGGGGGGTCATGTGTGTCCATCCGGACCTGGTACCTGAACTAACTCAGTCCGTACCTCCCTCCACCAGCAAAAATAGTGGGAAAGTCAAACCATGCCGCACAATCTCGACGAAGGTCGAGGAAGCTATGGCTATCGTCACCCGGTCGGGTACACAATCCCAACCTATACCGGATAACTCGGCTGAAGATCATCAGCCGACAGCTGCTGATGCTCCAGGACCCTCGCAGCCTTCGACGACCGACAAGCCTAGGCCGAAGGAGACTCGCTTTGACAAACCGCTCCGAAGGGAGATGCCTCATGGGCTGGAAAGGCCCTACAACTTCGACATCTTGGTGCAATTGGCCAATACACCGGCCAAATTGTCGCTATATGAGCTCCTGAGACTCTCCAAGGATGTTCGTATCCCACTAAGCGAGGCACTCCAGAATGTCGATGCATATCTGGCTCAGTTCAATCTCACTAGGGAAAGCTCGCCTGTAGATCTCCAGGATAGCGCTTGCACGGGCACAATGCCCAACATTATTTTCACTCTGTAGGATATGCTTATCAAGACCAACCTGTACGATCACCCCTGTATTATACTGGGTACATTGGCGATGTCAAGGTGGACCGGATGCATATTGATCCCGGTTCTTCCATAAGCATCATCCCGAAGAGCCTAACCATCTGCGCATCCCAATGCATCGCCTGACGCCGACAAGTACCGCCATCAACAGTTTTAATTCAGGCAGAAGCTATCCGATCGAAAAGATTCGCTTGAAGTGCCAAATCGGCGACCTTTAGTCAGAAGTGACCTGTTATGTCATAGATACGGACACTTCCTACAACATTCTCCTGGGGTATCCTTGGATACACAATTACATGATCGTACCCTCCATACTGCACCAGTGGTTCAAGTACGTCGACAAGTACGTCTTCGTGAGGACAGAATTTGCCGATATTGATCACTTTAAAGGGGACGAATCCTACTACTCAGATTTATGCTTGTACGAGAAGTCGAAAAAGTACCTGATCGAAGGAGATACTCAAGCTCAAACTAATACTGCAGCTGGATCAGAAGAACTGCTGACAATCTACCTCCAAGCCCGCAAACCTGGCAGAACTGTACCCCTTACGGCCACTCTCCGTAAGGACGCAATCAGCCTCTCTGCACAGGAGGAGCAGATGATAATCCGACTACAAAGGACTGGCCAAGCGCCAAGACCCACGACCACTGACAATCAAGCTGCCAAGAGCTAGTCAGCAACAAATAGAGGAGCTCAATCACTATGTCAAGCCGATGACGATTCGTCTTCCCAGAATGAATCGACAGTCGAGCGCTAAGCCGGGGACTGCTAGCCAACCAACAACTCCCCCCAGCACCAAGCACCAAACTGGGGGTGGCTTGTACGCCAACGACTCCACGTTCTGCTCCACCCATGGAGCCCCTGATGATTAAGCTGCCTAAGTCATCGTCTCAGTCGTCATTTACACAGGGGGTAGCTGAAGAAGAGTCAGAAATGGCCAAGTATGTTGCTGTTCACACCGATGTTTCGTCCGCAGATGATGTAATCCCACTAGAAAAGAAACCTTACTTCATCAATAAAGGGCTATCTTTGAATTATCTTGAGCTTAATAAGCTTTGTACAATGTATGCTATGGAACACGGTATAGGCACCCATCTACACATACAAGTGACAAATGTATACACCGCAAACCAACTTACTCCAGTGGAAGGCGCTTACCGCATAATCAAGGGAAGGATCATCCAATCATCTTTGGCAGGAAGAATGATCCACAACCTTTTAGGGTAGAAGAAGTTGATCTCGAACCCGACACCCGGAGACTGTCCTTTATCTGTATAGTTCCCAATCCAAGTACCTCATGCAAAAACAAGGGTATGATCTGGAAACTACACCAGGCTTAAACTACGGCACTGGACGGCGGTTATCTTTGCAATTGTCAGTCCCGGCTGTGAAACCACGAGACTATTACAATAAAACCAGATGTGGGCTAGGTTATGTTACACCAGCAATGACCCCTGAAAGCTCAGACGAGGAATGTGACTGGTAGTCACACTCAACCGGATCACCCACTTTCGATTTGGATGTCAGCATCGGGGACGTATTCAGGCAAGTCTGGTCCATCAATATGGCGTTTGTCGACGCCTACGAAGAAGATGAAGACATTCCTGAACTTCTTGAGTTAGAGCCGTGGGCACAATAGCTAGATGCGCAATGAGAGAAGCGGTTCGAACAAAGGGAGCCTCCCATCGAAGATGAGGTTGTGCAAATCAATCTTGGTGATGAGTCTTCTCCAAAGCCCATCTTCGTCAGCAAGAATCTGACAGACGAAGAGCGAGAATCGCTACTGTAACTCGTCAGAGAATACATCGACGTGTTCGTCTGGAGCTACGAAGACATACCAGGACTGAACCCCGAAGTTGTACTTCACAAACTCAACATTCGTTCGGACACAAAACAGTCAAGCAACAGCAACGACGGTTCCGTCCCGATATCTTGAATGCCATTGAAGCTAAGGTCAACAAACTGATAGCCAGCAGCTTCATCCATGAGAAATAGCATCCAGACTGGGTCGCCAACATAGCACCAGTCCTCAAGAAGAATGGAAAGATTCGGATCTGCATCGACTTTCGCAATCTGAATGAGACGTGTCCTAAGGTTGAGTTCCCTCTCCCTATCATAGACATCATGATCGACAACACCTACGACTTTGAGCATATGTCATTCATGAATGGTTTTTTGGGGTACAACCAAATCAAGATGTTCTCTGATGACGAAAAGCATACATTATTTCGAATGCCGATTGGCACATACTGCTACACAGTTATGCCTTTCGGTTTAAAGAACGCTGGCGCCACCTATCAAAGAGTTATGAGCATCATCTTTAGAGACCACCTGCGTAAGACAGTGGAATGCTACGTCGACGTCATCGCCGTCAAAATTCGCTCTAAGGAAGATCATCTGCATGATCTGACGACAGTGTTCGACCTGATGCGAGTGTACAATTTGAAAATGAATCCAATAAAATCCTTCTTGGGCATATCCAGCGGGAAGTTCTTGGGTTTCATCATTACTTCCCAGGGTATCCACATAGACCCTGAGAAGACGAAGGCAATCATGGAGATGGGTCCCCCGAGAAATCTCCGTGAACTCCGAGGTTTTCAAGGGAGGCTGGCCTACATCAGAGGTTTATCTCCAACCTCTCCGGATGATGTCAACCATTCACCCACCTCATGAAGAAGGGCATTTCATTCGTATGGGATAAAATGCCAGTGCGCCTTCGACAACATCAAAGAATATCTGACGAACCCTCCAGTCCTGGTAGCCTCGGTTGCTGGAAGACCATTCCTGTTCTATGTACGAGCGATGGAACATTCGTTCGGTGCTCTGCTAGCACAAAACAATGGTACAGGCCAAGAGCAAGCTATATATTACCTCAGCCGAATGATGATGGGGCTGGAGCATCGATACACTGCCGTAGAGAAAGAGTGTCTTGCTCTGGTTTTTGCCATTCAGAAGACGCGACACTATACTACTACGTCACGGGACAAACCATCCATGTCATATCAAGATTCAACCCCCTCAGGGTCCTCATGACTAAGCCAGGTGCACTCAGCTCTCTCCTCGCTACCTGAGCGATATTACTGTCCCCCTACCACATGATCTTCGTCCCACAAAAGGCTGTTAAAGGTCAAGCTCTGGCAGACTTTTTAGCAGCTCATCTAGGTTCGGAGTCAACCAGAATAGACGAAGAGATTCCAGATGAGGTCACCAATTCAAATGTGGCCTCCCATGATACCGTATGGCGAATGTTCTTCGACGGCTTCTAGAACTGGGCCCAAGGGCAACATCGTTACTGGAGTCGGAGTAGTGATGATTTCTCCCTCCGGGCTGGTGATCAATCGAGCATATTCCCTCATGGAGCCCTGTTCAAACAATGTGTCCGAGTATAATGCTTTGTTCATTAGCCTCAGACTTTCAAAGCTGAAGGTAGAGCACCTTGAAGCATATGGTGATTCACATTTATTCGTCAATCAGATCCAGGGTTCATACGAGGTTTGCCATAAAGACATGATCCCCTATCACCAAATAGCGATTGACATCATCTCGTCCTTGGAAGAGTTATTCATAGAACACGTTCCCAGGCTCCAGAACACTGAAGCCGATGCCCTAGCGGGCCTGACCGCTTCCCTAGCAGTACTGAATCATGCTCATCATCTGGTTGACATCATAGGCCGTGAATTGGTCTGTCCCAGGAATAATGTTCAATGTGTTGAGAGTTACTCCATGCTGACAGTCGACGAAGCACCAACTGGAGACAACCATTCATTGACTTCGTAGTCTACGATATCCTGCTAGAGAATCTGAATGAAGCCACTTCTATCAGAAGGCGTTCCCTCAGATTCTTTTACGATACAGAGACGAAAATGCTATATCGACGGTCATACGATAGATTACTGCTTCGATGTCTATCAAATACAAAAGCCAGAGAAGCCGTGCTTGAAGCTCATGATGGCATCTGTGGGGCCAATCAGCTGGCCCGAAATTACAAGATCGCCTTCGCCGAATGTGCTATTACTGGTCCACGATAGTTGCAGATGCACAACTATGCACGAAAATGCAAAGCCTGTCAAGTCTACGCAGATTTCATCCACCAGCCATCCGAGTTTCTAAATCCGACGGTGGCATCCTGGCCATTCGAAGCATGGGGAATGGACATCATTGGTCCAATCACTCCGTCTTCGTCCCGAGGACATCGCTTCACACTCGTAATCACAGATTACTTCTCCAAGTAGGCGAGGCTATTCCGCTAGCAGAAGTGAAGACTTCAAACGTGATCAGCTTCCTCAAGCATCACGTTATCTACTGCTTTGGACTGCCCTGAAGGATCATCCACGACAATGGTCCACAGTTCGTAAGCCACGCCTTCTATCGGTATTGCGACAAACATCGAATCCAGAATATTGCTTCAATACCGTACAACCCGACGGCTAATGGTCTGGCTGAAGCATTTAACAAAACAATCATCAAGCATCTCAAGAAGTTCGTGTCATCAAACAAACACGACTGGAATAAAAAGCTTAGCGAATGCTTGTGGGCGTACCGAACTACAGTACGGACTGCCACCTGGAACACACCATTCCCTCTGGTATATGGGAGTGAGGCAGTTCTCCAACTGAGACTCAAATCCCTTCACTTAGTGTCGCTCTCACCTACCGATTGACGACAGATGATAATCACCATCGCCGACTACAAGAGCTGGAGGCCCTAGATGAGAAGCGTCTTTTAGCTCAACAACGAATCGAGCTGTACCAAGCCCTTATCTCCAGCCTTCAACAAGAAGGTTAAAATCAGAATATTCCAAGTGGGCGATCTCGTTCTGCCAGTTCGGAGGCCAATGGTTATGACTCACAAAATTGCCGACAAGTTCCAGCCAAATGGGAAGGCCCGTTCATCATCGATGCTGTATTCTCCAATGGAGCTTACCGCCTCGCAAAACAAAATAGAGACTTGCTCATGTTGCCCATCAACGACAAGTTCCTAAAGAAGTATTATGTCTGAAACGACATCCTCCAAATCTTCTAGGGTGTTGAGTTATGTACCCTCTGGTATCGCTGAACTCACATTCTGACTCCAAATCTCCGGAATGATGAGTTATACCCTCTAGTACCGCTGAACTTATATTCTGATCCCAAATCTCCAAGATTGTCAGCTATGTACCCGCAGGTACCGCTGAACTTACACTCTGGTCACTACAGATGAATCTATATTGCGTCCTTTAGGTAGTAAGTCATGTATGATTATACTTCTGAACTTTCTTCCTAAAAGTTCCCTCCTTATGATCCAATACCCGCACTTTCAGTGCACAAAAAGGGTAACAGGTCCACAAATTCTCCAAAACAACCACGTCGATGTTACCTCTGAGTTTTTCCCTTCCATCAAAAACAAATCTCCCCTCGCATAGAACTTCCACGTCCTCATTACCTCTGAGTTGTTCTATGTACCCTTCATGGAGCCCACTCCTGCCATGTCCTCATTACCTCTGAGTGGGAAGGCTCATCGAAAAAACCCTCATATTTACCATGTCCTCATTACCTCTGAGTAAGTATGTTGGTTCTCCCTCTCGTCTTATTATCCGTATCAAGAACCAGGATACGCCAAGATAATTGGTCCACAAAAAGTCCTCAAAGAATAGAGCGAATGTATTCTATTCATTCAAAATAAGTTACATTCACATGACTACATCTCATGAGCAAGCCAAAAGTTCTCCATCGTTTCATTCAGATAAGAAAAAATAGATTACATTGATGTCCAAAAGGAGTAAAACACAAACGACAGCTAAAGACAGACAAAAATATCAAGACAAAGACGGACATTTATGGGAGCCCACAAATCCTAGTTGTGGGGACGCATATACCATTCCCTCAACCATTTTTCATATGAAGGATCTATTTGAGTAAGATTTTCGTTCGAACAGGAGGGTCAGAACTTCTAACCCTACCACCTTCAGACTGAGGTTCCTCCTTTATAGCAACTTCAATTTTGGGAGTGTTTCCCTCCTCGATAGGCGTCAGCTCTTCTTTTGTTCCTTCGTTTTTGGTATCACCTCCTCCTTAACGAACGTGACTCTTGATTGATGAAAGGAGGCAGCAGCTCTTTCTTCACAATTATCTCAGGCTTCGGCAGGGATGCTGCAAAAATTAAAGATAAAAGAAACAAAGTTAGAAGATAACAGGAGCCTTATGCGTCCCAGTCTAGATGAGCTTATGCGGCACAGTTCAAAGGAAGGCTTATGCGGTCCTGTTTAATGGAACTTCACGCGGCTCAGCTCAGAGGGACTTATGCGATTATGTTCAACAGGCCTTTATGCGGTTCAAATTATAAAGTGCTCATACGGCCGCAAGACGGCTATCATGCGGCTCGGACATGGGGCATACTCCCATGCGGCTCGAACATGGGATGCACATACGGCACACATAGCACAATATGCAGATTCATGAAGACGAAGAAGGCCCGCGCATAAATATGCGAGAAAGCCATGATTGTGAAAGTTCTGAATTGTATAATTTCTGCCAAAACCCTTACCAGCAATGGTGGGGTGGACATCGTGATGAACATCAGGCGCCGCAGTCGACGTAGAAGCCACTCCTTTGCCCTTCGCCGCAGCCTTGGAAGTCTTGGGAGCCATTAAAGAAGAAGAAGAAGAAGAGAGGACGACAGTCAGGGCAAGAAGACTTTAAATCGGGAAAGAGTAAAGAGTTTCTTTCTCCAAAAAACTCTTATTTTAGGAGGATAAAGGGGGGGCACGTGGACCGATGAATGCTTCGGGTCGTGTATTATAGGCAAAACTGACTCCTAGAATTTCGTCCCCTCATAAAGGTGATTCATCAAAGCACAAAATCCAAATATTTAATGAACCGACTCTTAGAATTCTCCCAAAAGACGGCTCTAAATCAAAAACGAATCAAGTCAATTATTGACGCCTACATGGCAGAAAAGACATGCGGCCAGAGCGGTCCATGCGGCCAGAGCGGTCCACGCGGCCAGAGCGATCCATGCGGCTAGAAAGGCCATGCGGCTAAGAAGTCCATGCGGCCAGAACATCCTATGAGGCCAGAAAGGCCATACGGCCAGGCAGTTCATACGGCCAGAACATTCTATGCGGCCAGGAGAGCTTATGCGGACATAGCCATGCTTCTCATTCAAAGTATTTCAATTTTTCAAATTAAAAACTTTGAAGGGGGTCTTGTAGAAGCATGTAAATGAACAAGACATCCTATGCGGCTCAAGACTAGGGGAGTTCCATGCGGCTCAAACGTCCATTAGAGTTCATGCGGTTCAGAAATTCCCAGCGAGCCACGTGGCCATATGCGGTTCAAAAAGTCCTTCACAAACCGGCCATAATTAATTTATGCAACCGGCTCAATTAATAGGAAGCGACGGCTCTGACACGTAGGTTTGACAGCTCTGACATAAAGCTGCAATGATGACTATGACATAATGGCGTGCACCTAGGAAAATAAAGAAAATCTCTATAGCTGGCACGATCCACCGAATTCCAAAGCACTTTATTCCATGAAGCTCTGACACGTGGCTATCCTTATGCGGTTCAGGTTGAGGCCACCCCCATGTGGCTGCTACTCCTATGCGGCTCGGATCATGGGGGCCACCCCCATACGACTGCTACTCCTATGTGGCTCGGATCATGGGGGTCACTCCCATGCGGCCGCTACCCTCATGCGGCTCAGATCGTGGGGACCATCTCCATGCAGCTCAAATGCTGAGAGGCCATGCCCATTCAGTCTTGACACGTGGCTAGCCGTATGCGGTTCAGTTCAGTCGGAAACCACCCTCATGCGGCTCAGATTTTGGAGGCCACGCCTATGCGGCTGCTATTTTCATGCAGTTCAAATCCTGAAGCCACCCTTATGCAGCTCTGTCAAGACACCCTATCTCCGTGGCTCGCAGTTAGGACACGTGGCAGAAGATCAGTTTCCCTTGGCTCGCAGCATAATGATGGTTGGACACGTGGCATCAAATCTATCAAGATTTATCAACAAATTCCAACAACCAGAGTTAGTACAATCATCATAATTTCCCAAATCAAATCAGATTTAATGCAATCAAGCAGATTGAACACGTAGTAGGAGATCCGAGCTTGTCATAATAAATCACGAAGATTTATGGCAATCAACATTAATTGTCCATATGGATTTGAAGCAATCAACATTAACTTCCCAGATTTGTTGCAATCAAGATTAATGGCCAGATTAATTGCCAACAAAATAGGATCAAGAAAAATGGTAATTAATCCCCAAACTACCGACTTTTTAAGGCACAATCATTGCAAACCCTAATGATCACACCGTACTCCTATAAATAGTAAGGTGCCATTTCCTTGCAAAAAGGAGAGGAGAGAGACCCCGGCTGGACACACAGAGAGACAAAGACACGCACAGAAGAGTCTTCCCACACACTCCGAGAGCATTTCTTTATCGGAGCCAAGGCTACGTCTGATCATCTAAAGAGTAAGGCAGAGCTGCCGTTGCTTACACGAGCCTCTACCGTCTCCCCCCAGAATAAAAAATAAACAATCGTACTTAGATTGCTGTACCTAGGTTTTCATTCCTAGACTTTCTTTGTACGAGCGAGTTTGTATTGTGAGTCTAAGTTCAGTCCTCCTATAAAATTGTTCTACACTTTTACAATCAATGGCAAACACGCATACAGAAGGGTCATGCGGCAACACAAACCAGCCGCATGCAGACAGCCTGTACGGCCACCAAACCCAGCTGCATACCATCTACTCCATGCCGCTCACGGTCGGTCTTCGATCGCCTCTCAGGCGATCCTGACCCCAGATGCTCTCATTTGGCAGTCTCTGTGGACTCTTCCTTCTATGCACTCTCAGGTGCTAGAAGGAAGAAGTCTCGCGCAGCACGGGCTCGTCGAGCTCAGACAGCTGTCCCAACTTATGACTATCAGGGTGTCCCGCTGACTATTACGCCGGCCCCTGATGGAAAGTTGTATAAAACTATCCGTGTCCAGCCCTCCGCGGCCAACGAACTGTATAGTTATCAAGAATCTCCCAACAATTATCAGGGGTTAGTACTCGTACTACCCCCACATCAAGGAGCAGGCAGGATGCCAACACACTTATGTGCTCAAACTCTAGGGCCCACAAAATAGGTGACTTGCGCAACGTAAATCTTCACAAATGCAAGGAAAGAGACGAAGACTTGGTGTGCAGAGAGACCTTCCATGGACATCACTGCACTCGAGTCATTGTCAACTGCTGCTGCAGCAAGGCAGCCATACAAGAGGACCGGCAATCCGTCTTCCAACGACTGCAACACCCAAGCTCAGAAGATGAGGCGCTTCTCGTCGCCTCCTGCAATTCTGCTCACAAGATCCCTGGCAGTGGGAGAGGGAAGAAAATAAACGTCTCCAGCCCAAAAATTGGAGATTCGTCCGTTACGGGAGGAGTTTTCCAAGGTACTCGCTCAAAGACAAAATCTGCCATACTTGGAGATTCGTCGTCCACATCTCTCGGAGGAGCTGGAGCCGGGGGTAGCACTCCTCCATACATCCACGATAATCCGGTATTCTAAAAAGATAATACGGGGGAAACGGTTACCCCAACAGATGCAGCAGGTTCCGATGTCCCCGAGGATGTCCACAACTCTCAAGACGAGGCAAGCTCTGAAGCTGGGCGTACCACTCCTTCTGAGTCCGAACCAGAGAAGAACATTCCTACATACCCTGACGACTTCTCTGTACAAGGGTATGACTCAGAGGGCACGTCCTCCACCGTTCCTTTCATCTCTCCTCTTGTAAGGACGGTATTCATGACGAACAACAACCAAGATGGTCCCAGTGATCGCCAACGTATCGACACTCTGGAGGCCATACTACATACCTTGGTCAAGTCCATGGACGAGATCAAAGTAGCCCTTCCAACTCTGCAAGGAAGAACACTTGGCCAAACAAACGTGGGACCCGCGGTCAATGCGGACTCGAACTCAGCCACATCAAACCCGGGTGATAATCCTCCTGAAATATTGGCCTCCACTGCTGCAAACGAGGCCAGGGAGGCAAGAAGAGAGGTCCAGGAGCTACGGGCCATGTTCCACGCTCGAGAAAACTGCCAGGACCTCAGGATACGACAACCGTATCCTGCTGTATGGAGAGATGTGCCCTTCCCACCAAGATATAAACCATTCAACATCAATCCGTATAATGGGAAGACATCTGCAAGCAGGTACATCACTTATATTGAAGTCACAACCGACCATCTGCCTCATGACGATGCCATCCTTACGTGGTTGTTCATCGGGGCACCTGAGAGGGACGCCTTCGACTGGTACCGCAACTTGTCGGACAACTGCATCTATTCCTTCGCTGGCTTCAAACGTATGTTCCTGGAGATGTTCTAGGAAGTAGGACAAGACGTGACAATGTCCACCCTCATGGAAGTTTTTTAGAGAGAAAAGGAGCTGACAAGAAACTATATCGAGCTGTTTTGCCAAACCGCGATGAAGTTGTCTTCCGATAACCCGGATTCCTCCTTAATTAAAATTTGCCAAAAGAGGCTGCTTCCCACGATCAGCCTCTAGATGGGCGAAAGTCAGTTTAAGGATTGGAAGACTTTCATTATCAGCACCACTAGCGCAGAAGACAAGTTGAAAAAAGTACGCCAACTGGTATTGTACGTATCGGAAGGAGAGGATAAGGGCAAACGCCCTAACGTCGACAGCAACAATGGTGGTAACCCCTCCAACAATCGAATCAACAAGGACAAACAAGCTATGGTGGCTGACACAGCTCCTAAGCCTGAACCGAAGCCGGTAGAGAAGCAGTGGCCTCAGATGACCTATTCCTTCGAGGACAGCCATGTCAAGCCCATCTTGGACATGATCATACAAGGAGGTTGAATTCAGCTCCCTCCTCCAAGGCCTGAACCTCATCCTACAAAAATAGAGAGCCCCAAATACTGCCACTACCATCGCTATGTCCACCATGCTATAGAAGACTGCTACCAACTAAAGCGATACATCCAGCATCTCATCGATTCTAAGGCCTTGGCCATTGATTTCGAAGAGGTGACCGTAGCAGCCAACATGGTGTAAGTACAATTCGACAGCTTCCCTCCGACAAAGACTTAAGATGGAGTAGTGCCCGTCCCCAGAGCAAAGATGGAGGTCACTAACCTTCCACCTCCCCGAGACTAAGATGTTGGTCTAGTGCTCCTTACCACATCACGAGGGAAGGTCATCTGGGTCCATCCGGACCTGATACCTGAAGTAACTCAGTCCGCACCTCCCTCCACCAGCAAAAAGAAGAGTGGGAAAGTCAAATCATGTCGCACAATCTCGATAGAGGTCGAAGAAGCTACGGCTGTCGTCACCCGGTCGGGTGCACAATCCCAACCTACACCGGCTAACTCGGCTGAAGATCATCAGCCGACATCTGCTGATGCTCCAGGACCTTCGCAGCCTTCGACGACGGACAAGCTTAAGCCGAAGGAGACTCGCTTTGACAAGTCGCTCCGAAGAGAGACACCTCATGGGCTGGAGAGGTCCTACAACTTCGACATCTTGGCACAATTGGCTAACACACCGACCAAATTGTCGCTATACGAACTCCTGAGACTCTCCAAAGATGTTTGCGTCGCACTGAGCGAGGTACTACAGAACGTCGACGCATATCTGGCTCAGTCCAATCTCACTGGAGAAAGCTCTCCTACAGATCTCTAGAATAGCACTTGCACAAGCACAATGCTCAACATCATCTTCACTCCGCAGGATATGCATATCAAATCCAACCTGCACGATCGCCCTCTCTATTATACTGGGTACATTGGCAATATCAAGGTGGATCAGATGCATATTGATCCCGGTTCTTCCATAAGTATCATCCCGAAGAGCTTACTACACCATCTATGCATCCCAATGTATTGCCTAACGTCGATAAGTACCGCCATCAACGGTTTCAATTCAGGCAGAAGCTATCCAATCGGAATGATTCGTTTGAAGTGCCAAATCGGCAACCTTCAGTCAGAAGTGACCTGTTATGTCATAGATGCAGATACTTCCTATAATATTCTCCTGGGGCGTCCTTGGATACACGATTACTTGTTCGTGCCTTCCATACTATACCAGTACTTCAAGTACGTCGACAAACACGGTTTTGTGAGGACAGAATTTGTTGACATCAATCCCTTTAAAGGGAATCCTACTCTACTGATGCATGCTTGTACGAGAAGTCAAAAAAGCACCTTGCCGAAGGAGATACTCAAGCTCAAATTGAGACGGCACCTGGATCAGAAGAACCTCTGACAATCTACCTCCAAGCCCACAAACCTGGCAGAACTGCACCCTTTACAGCCACTCTGCGTAAGGATGCAATCAGCCTCTCTGCACAAGAGGGCAGATGATAATCCGACTGCCAAGGTCTGGCCAAGCGCCAAGACCCACGATAGAGCTACTGACAATCAGGCTACCTAGAGCTAGCCAGCAACAAATAGAGGAGCTCAATCCCTCTGTCAAGCCGATGACGATTCGTCTTTCCAGAATGAATCGGCAGCCGAGCGCTAAGCCGGGGACTGCTAGACAGCCAACAACTCCCCGCCCAACACCGAACACCAAACTGGGGTGGCTAGTATGCCAACGACTCCATGTTCTGCTCCACCTATGGAGCCCCTGATGATTAAACTTTCTAAGTCATCCTCTCAGTCTTCATTTACACAGGGGGTAGCTGAAGAAGAGCCAGAACTGGCCAAGTATGTGGCTGCTCACACCGATGTTCCATCCACAGATGATGTAATCCCACTGGAAAAGATACCTTACTTCATCAATAAAGGGCTATCTTTGAACTACCTCGAGCTTAATAAGCTTTGTACAATGTATGCTATGGAACACGGTATAGGCACACAACTACACACACAAGTGACAAATGTCTACAACGCAAACCAACTTACTCCAGTGGAAGATGTTTACCGTATAATCGAGGGAGAGGATCATCCAATCATCTTCGGCCGGAAGAATGATCCACAACCCTTTAGGGTAGAAAAAAATTGATCTCTAACCCGACACTGGGAGACTGCCCCTTTATCTATATAGTTTCCAATCCAAGTACCTCATACAAAAATAGGAGTATGATCTGGAAACAACACCGGCTTGACTACGGTGCTGGACGGCGATTACCCTTACAATTGTCGGTCCCGGCTGAAAAACCATGAGACTATTACAACAAAACCAGATATAGGCTAGGTTATGTTACACCGGCAACGACCCCTGAAAGCTCAGACGAGGAATGCGACTGGCATTCCACACTCTACCGTATCACCCAATTCTGATTCGATGTCAGTATCGGGACATATTGAGGCAAGTCTGGTCCGTCAATATGGCATTCGCCGACGCCTATGAAGAAGATGAAGACATTCCTGAACTTCTTGAGTTAGAGCCGTAGACACAACAACTAGATGCGCAATGAGAGAAGCGGTTCGAACGAAGAGAGCCTCCCACCGAGGATGAGGTTGTACAAGTTGATCTCGGTAATGAGTCCTCTCCAAAGCCCATGTTCGTCAGCAAGAATCTGACAACGAAGAGCGAGAATCGCTACTGCAACTCATCAGAGAATACATCGATGTGTTCGCCTGGAGCTACAAAGACATGCCAGGACTGAACCCGAAGTGTATTTCATAAGCTCAACATCTGTCTAGACGTAAAATCGATCAAGAAACAGCAACGACGGTTCCGCCCCGACATCATGAATGCTATTGAAGCTGAGGTCAACAAACTGATAGCCAGCGGCTTCATCCATGAGGAACAACATCCAGACTGGGTTGCCAACATAGTACCAGTCCTCTAGAAGAATGAAAAGATTTGAATCTGTATCGACTTTCGCAATCTGAATAAGGCGTGTCCTAAGGATGAGTTTCTCCCTCCCTCCACCGATATCATGATTGACAATACCTGCGGCTTCGAGCGTATGTCATTCATGGATGGTTTCTCGGGGTACACCAAATCAAGATGTTCTCCGATGACGAAAAGCATACATCATTCCGAACACCAATTGGCATATACTGCTACACAGTCATGCCTTTCGGTTTAACTAATGCTGGCGCCACCTATCAAAGAGCTATGAGTGTCATCTTTAGAGACCACTTGCACAAGACAGTGGAATGCTATATCGATGACATCGCCATTGTTTGCCATTGATTGTAAAAGAACAGAACAATTATCGGTGGACTGAACTTAGACTCACAATACAAACTCGCTTGTACAAAGAAAGCCTAGGGACAAAAACTTAGGTACAGCAATCTAAGTAAAATTGTTTATTTTAGATTCTGGGGAGTGACGGTAGAGGCTCGGGAAAGCGACAGCAGCTCTGCCTTACTCCTTGGACGATCAGGTGCAGCCTTGGCTCTGTAGAAAAACTGCTTGGCGTTGATGAAGAAATGCTCTCCTTTTAATTTCTCTCTGACTCTCTGGATCCGAGGGGGGCGTGCTCTTCTCTGCTCTTTGCTCTCTGCTTGTCTATGTCTGTCTATCCCGCCGTTGCAAGGGATTGGCACCTTGCTATTTATAAGAGTGGGGGCATAATTAGGGTTTTGCAATGATTGCCTATTCTCAAAAGTTGGCAGTTAAGGATCAATGAATCTGGGCCGTTCAAATAGATTTGAGCAATTAATGTGTTTGCTTCAAATCTCTGTGGGTAATTAATAATGATTGCCATAAATCCTTATGATTTATTATGCCAAGCTCGGATCATCTGCCACGTGTTCAATTTGATTGATTACAAATGATCTGATTTGATTCCAATAATTATGAGGATGGAACTAAACCCGGTTATTTGAATTTGTTGATGAATCTTGCCACGTGTCCCACTATTATGAGGCTGATTGCTGAAAGGACGCTGGCAGAACCGCGAACCACTTAGGAAATCTGAGCCGCAAGAGGATCACCCCCTACTGAGCCGCATAAGGCTGGCCATGTGTCAAGGCTGCTTAGGAGTGGCCTCTGAACATTTGAACCGCACGAAGATGATCTGTGCCGCATGAGCGTAGGCGACCACATGATGGGTGGCTACTCAGTGAGCCGCATGAAGATAGTCCTTGTGAGCCGAATGGGTAGCCTCTGCCTGAGCCGCATGGGTGGCCTCTGTCTGAGCCTCATACGACTGTCCACGTGTCAAGGCCGCATAAAGGTCTTTAGGGTTTGACGGATTATGTCAGAGATATCCTTCGTTTTCTTAGGAGTCTGCCATTATGACAGTGTCATTATTGCATCTTTCTGTCATTGGTCAAAGCTGTCAGCCGTCAAGGCATTAAATGTAGTAGAATATAAAGGGAAGAGCTGTTGAGGGCCACGTGGCTCCTTTCTGGGCCGCATGGAACTATTCAAGCCGCATAGACGCTTGAGCCGCATGGGCCCCTGAGCCGCATGAGATCTCTGAGCCGCATGGGGATCCTTGGCCGCATAGATCTTTCTTCATGCTTCTACAAGACCCCCTTCAAAGTTTTTAATTTGTAAAATTGAAATACTTTGAATAAGAAGCATGGCTATGTATAAACTTTTCGGGTCGTATATGATGTCCTTGCCGCATGGATGTCCCTACCGCATTGCCTTCTCAGCCGCATTGGTCAATCAGCCGCATGGATCCTTTAGCATGGGCTGTCTGCTGCATGAGCTCCTTGCCACATCATCCTGTCACGTGTGCAAATCTTTTTGCATTAATTATTGTTTGATTCTAAGGCCGCTTTTTAGGGCAGGATCCCAAGAGTATAGTCCTAAATAATCAGATCGCCTTGATAACCGAAGAGTCGGTTATACTGTTCGTGGATCGATGCGTCGGTTCATTGGGGTTCTGTCTATAAATAGCAGGGTGTTTGGGAAAGACTTTCTTTTACTTTCTGCTATTGCCCTAACCCTCTTGTCTTCGTCCTCTTTCTCTGATCATAGTAATGGCTCCCAAGAAGACTGTTGCGGCGAAGAAGGCAGTGTCTTCATCGGCAGCGAAGGGTAAGAAAGCTGCTTCTGCGGCGACGGATGTGGCAGCTCCTCCGCCAGCTGACGTACCTGTAGTTCACCCGATGTCCACCCCACTATCGATCGTAAGAACCCTGACTATCATGGCTACGTCGATTTTATGCACGAGCCTTCATCTTCTTGTGTGCCACATACACGTCTCGAGCCGCATGGGGTATGTTTATGTCGGAGCCGCATGAGATCTGTTGTTGTGATCGCATAAGTACTTCTCTAGCGGGGCCGCATAAGCTCATCATAAACT
Source organism: Iris pallida (assembly GCA_029216955.1). Taxonomy (NCBI): domain Eukaryota; kingdom Viridiplantae; phylum Streptophyta; class Magnoliopsida; order Asparagales; family Iridaceae; genus Iris; species Iris pallida. The sequence continues at coordinate 57,294 of JANAVB010040679.1, forward strand.
CACATGATTTGGACCGTATATGCTCGCTTGAACTCGTCTTGTCGTATGAGCCTTTTAAACTTATTCGAACTCTGTCTCATGAGGCGTGTGTTTGAACAGAGCGCATAACTATGTTTAGTCACTGTAGTATGAGTCTCCACTAGTCGGAGCCGTATAAGCTTTTTTCTGAGTTGGGCCGCCTGAGGCTCTTTATTGAATCCGAGCCGTATAGGCTTGAGGGCACTAGTCAATCATCTTTTTAACTTATTTTTTTGTCTTTGTCTCAGTGAATTTGCCAGTTAACGCTGCTGGAGAACCCCTGGTGGGTCGTGCCCAGGCCGCTATGGGATATAGGTATGATCAGATAGTTCGGTATGTGGCGGACCAGCTCCCTAGTGACGAGCCTTTAACAAGGAAAAATGCCCTCAAGAACCAACCTTTCCACTTCCTGTGTGCCATGATGAATTCGGAAAAGTTGGAAGGAGAATACCTGAAACCTGTATTCTTCTTTGGAGACGCTTTGACTGTGAAGAACAGTCAAGTTCTGGATATATGGAGAACTGGAGCTTCATCTCTAACGGGATTGCGATCCGCATCCCTCAAATGGAGCGTCACTTCCCATTATCTTGGTTCAATATGTTTCCGCTGGACAGAAAGATGAAGAATCTTTGACTCCTACCCGGAATGGGATGTTTGTGGGCGACATCCATTACAACAACAGTATGAAGTCAGTATATGCCGGCAAGGTTCATGCCAGCCGTTATTATAGGATTGGCCCGGGTGATTTCTTGAATGTGCCGGGCCCCAATTTCACATTTTCTTCAGCCGATACTTTTCTGAACCAACTTGTTCGGAAAGGCTCTATCCAATAGGCCGGTTGGCAATCCCAAGTTGGATACACCCCATCCCCTCATGGATCAATCTGACTATGTGGATCTCGTGAAAGTATGAGACTTTTTTATGAGAGATTGGTCTTTATCACGCTATTTGGGGCACGAACCACGGCTTACCTGTAAACAAGAAGTTATTCATGGCTTTGCTAGAGATGTACAACTGCCGTACGGGGACCTTCTATACCCCTGTAGGAGAAATGGGGCTGGCACTCCATGAGATGCATGCGATTTCCAAACTTCCCTAGGGGGATGAAGCTTTTGAAGCATATACTCCTACGAATGAGGAGTTCGAAGAGTAGGAAGAACGATACTCAGGATTCGTGGCTACTTATCAGGAAATACTGTGCCACTATAGTACGTGCCAGCAGATAGCCAGAAGAAAAGCATCTCGGAAGGGAATGCTCCCCATACTAAGGACTGGGTGAACTATCTTTTCTCGACGGGAGCCTCAGGTCGAGTTACTTCCCGAAGTCCTCAATCCCTGGAGGCGATTCAGGCTTTGATGTCGTCGACGAAGAGGGTGGCCTCTACCAGCGACAGATTTGGAAGTAAGATCGACTCTTTTGGTTATTTTTATTATGATACCCAAGAGCTGTCAGAGAAGGCGCTCCTAGCAGGATTTTTGATGGTATGGCTGCAGAATTGTGTCGTCTTAGGAGGAGCTGGTTCTATTGAAAGAATCAGCCGTAATTTTATTCTCCCTACTGTGAAGCTAGTTTTTAGAGTGAAACTAGCTCTTCTCCTGGCCATGGTGTGCATCATACACCGTGGCCTCCGTACTTTACATCCAAGGTCATCGCCCGCGAGGTGACAAAGGACTTTGAAAGGACTGAGCTGCCCTATTATTATCTGATGGGGTGGCTATTAATGCACTACCGGTCTTTGATGAGACCGGGTTCTGAAGACGGCGTGATTGCTGATGACGCTTTTATCTTCCGTTATCGCAACGTGTCTTGGGAGTATGATACCATGTGTGTCTGCCGGATGGCGCTTACGAGAGCAGATAGGTACAACTTTTTCGTATCCGTCCCTCGTTTTACTGCTGAGGAAATAGCGGGCGTTCATCTCGACGGTATTGTCCTCCTCAACTTCTAGACGGCCAGATGCTCTTGTGGTTGCGTAACATCCATCCCGCCCAACTGGTATACCGCAATCGTAATGTCGTCTTCCTGGAACCTTACCTACCCAGCAGGTTTGCTCGTCAGTATGGGTACAGCCAACTTTTTCTGGATAGTCCCAGCTCTTGTCTGGGTTTTGAAGGTAGCCTCCTTGATGGCATCAGGGCCTGGCATTACTATGATACATTCCATACCCGTGCCACTTTCT
>JANAVB010040680.1:0-21437 GCA_029216955.1 Iris pallida
AAACGGGAGGTGATCCTGTTAGCTTGCCAGAGGAAGGCTCCGTGCTGGTTATAGATCGCACCTGGTGGTGGAGGAGGCAGCTCCGGATGCTGATAGTCCCTTTGAGCCGGAAAGGGACAAGGATTGCTGATGTAAGTGCCCTCTGTTGCTTCTTTCGACTTGGGGGACGATATCGACACCCATCCAACTCCTTCTGCACTCTTGGCATCTGGCGCTGGTAGCGAAATTCAAGTTCCTGGTACGGGAGAGTCTGGTGAGGTCGATGTTCAAAACCTTGCAGATTGAGATCGGCGGGTCTTCTTCAGGTCCGTCATCCAGGGTAACTCCTCCAACTCCTGCCATGACACCACAAGTGTTGGCGGATGCGGATGAGTACGTAAAATTCATCATTGAGACAGTGTACAAGATGCTGCAGAAGGGTATATCGACAGTGATGAACACCAATGGGAGTTTTGCGATGGCAAAATCCATAGCGCTTCCACACATCAACCTGATACGTCTCCACCAGGGCCATGATCATATGGCCGAGATTTTGGAGGCCTCGGTGACTGAGCTGGATCAACTGCTTTTCGAGTTTCAGCGTATCCAGCGGAATGAACTTTTTGCCATGATAGACGCAGAAAAGGAGAAGCTGATTGCTGAAATTGAGTCCTCTTATCAGGCCACCGTGGGTGTCTGGGAGTGCAAAGTGGCTGAGACTGAAGCTGCAGTGGAGCGGTTGTCTCAGTCTACGCAGGAGAAGGTGGAGTTACAAACTGCGTTGGACGCTAGTATCGCGAAGGTTGATGCCCAGATTCACCACCTTGAGGACTAGCGGGCCCGACTCCTATTGAATGCTGGATGTGCCCAGGCTGAACATGTAGAATTCAAGAAGGAAGAAGCAGCTTTCACCCACCGGGCTCTTACTCTGGCTCAGCAGCGGCAGCAGCTGGATGAGAAGCATGAGGATGACTTCTCCAGAGGCCATAGAGGCGATGCTTCAAGAAGCTGAACGTCAGGTCCTGGCGACTGTGGAGACTCGAGCGACAGACTTGAGGCGCCGATTGAAGAGTTTTTAGCCAACCCTGGGGATGTTTAGGGATTGTAGTCTCTTCTTTTTGTGTATTTGCAACTCTTGCTGGGGAGGGTATAATCCTTTACTTTTTTTTAGAATAAAGAAATACAAAGATTTTTGTGATGTGTTCATTTTTGCTGTCATGAACTTGATAATTTGTGTGGACCTATTATCTTTTGGGCACCTTGGTTTTTAGGTACAAATAATAAGTTTGAGAGAACCAACATGTTTGCTCAGAGGTGATGTGGACGTGGCAAATATGGGATTCAAATGATGGAATCTTCCTTCTAAGAGGTGTTATGGACGTGGTAGCAATGACTCTGGAGGATATGCGGAACTACTCAGAGGTAATGTGGACGTGGAAGTTCTGCGATCAATGTACGGCAACGCAGGGGTTGTCTGTACGGGATGTTTACTCAGAGGTAATGTGACGTGGTAAACATGATGGGTAGCGTAGTCTCACGGAGTGTAAGATTTCGCTTTGTAGGGCGTAGGGGGACAACTCAGAGGTGATGTGGACATGGTTGTCCTTCTACTGGAGGATGCCACGGAACAGCTGGGTTTCGGAAGCGTCTGATTTTGTGGAAGTACATGTCTGAAAGATGTCAAGAGTAGTACTTCTTTAAGAACTTGTCGTTGATGGCATCATGAACAAGTCCCATTAGGTTTAGCGAGGCGGTAAGCACCGTTTGAGTATACCGTCTCTATGATGAAAGGCCCTTCCCACTTGGGCTTGAACTTTTCTGGTGTCTTGTGAGTCAACACCATCGGCCTCCTGACTGCCAAACCAGGTCGCCTACTTGGAAAGTCCTTTGCTTGACCTTCTTGTTGAAAGTCTGTGATATACGGGCTTGGTAGAGTTCAATGCGTTGTTGAGCTAGGAGACGCTTTTCGTCAAGTGCCTCCAGTTCCCGCAGACGACGACATTGATTGTCCTTTTCTGTGAGTTGGTTTTTGATTGCTACGCGGAGTGAGGGTATCTGGATCTCGAGAGGTAGTACAGCTTCGCTTCCGTAGACCAGGAAGAATGGTGTTTGCCCGTCGGGGTCCGTACCGTTGTACGGTAGGCCCAAAGGCATTTGCCGAGCTTTTCGTCCCAGTCGCGTTTGTTGGATGACACGACCTTTTTGAGTAGCCTGACGATAGTCTTGTTGAACGCCTCGGCCAATCCGTTTGCTGCCGATTGTAGGCGGTTGAGGCCACGTTTTGAATGCGATTCTTGTCACAGAATCTGCTGAAAACATGGCTGATGAACTGAGGACCGTTATCATGGATAATCCTCGGGGTACCCCGAAATGGTAGATGACATGGTGCTTGATGAAGCTGATCACCCTAGAGCTCTTCACTTCCGCCAGTGGGACTGCTTCTGCCCATTTGGAGAAGTAGTCGGTGATGGCTAGGATGAAGCGGTGTCCTCTCGATGAAGGAGGGGTGATCGATCCCACAATGTCCATGCCCCAAGCTTCGAAGGGCCAGGAGGTGACTGTAGGATGTAGTGGTTCTGACGTGTATGAATGAAGTATGCGTGAAGCTGGCACGCATGGCACTTCTTAGCATAGTTAACAGCGTCAGCAGCCATGGTTGCCCAGTAGTAGCCCATGCGTCGCAGTCGGTCCTGCAACTTAGGGCCAGGTTGATGGGCTCCACAGGTCCCATCGTGAGCTTCTCGAAGGGCTTCGGCTGCTTCTTCGTTGGACAGACATCGCAGGAGAAGTCCATCGTAGGAGCGTCGGTACAGCATTTTAGTAGCTGTATCGTAGTAGAATCGAAGGGAGCGCCTCCTGACTGAGACGACTTCTTTCGGGTCTTCTGAGAATTCGTAAACAGCAAGTCGATGAACGAAATCTCCAGTCTCGGACATTAACACCAACACTTGTTGACATGGCATGGGCCACTTGTGAGCACAGGTTGTTTTTGGGACAGACCAAGTCTCGACCAACTATGACGTAGTGTTGAGTCCCGAGGGTGCTGCTAACGAGGCTGCGAGGCCAGCCAGAGCGTCAGCCTCCAGATTTTTAAACGAGGAACATGTTCGATGAAGAACTCGGCGAAGGTTGAAATGATGTTCAACGCAACTTCATGGTAAGAGATCAGGTCTTCATGGCGAACCTCGTATTGCCCTCTGATCTGGTTTACGACGAGTTTTGAGTCGCCGTAGGCTTCCAGATGATCCACCCCCAGCTATCGTGCCAGCTGGAGTCCCATGATGAGAGCGTTGTACTCGGCAACATTGTTGGAGCATGGCTTCGAAAGGGAGTAGGCGTGCTGGATGACCAGCTGATCGGGAAGACCAAGACTACCCCCACTCCTGCGATAATTTGGCCTTTGGGGCCTGTTCTTGAAGCGCCATCGAAAAACATCCGCCAGACGGAGCTTTCTTCGGTGACGTTAGATTCTTGACCTCATCCGGGATGTCTTCATAAAGTCTTGAGGACTCGGGGATGGGGTGTGCAGCTAAAAAGTTGGCCAGAGCTTGACCTTGACGGCTTTTTGCGGAACGAACACCATTGTATGGCGTTAGCAGATCGCCCATGTAGCTAGCCGGGAGTTCAAGGATTCTGGCTTCGTCATGAGAACTTTGAGTGATTGACTCGGGAGATGACATGAATTGTCTGGCCTGAAACATAATGGCGAGTCTTCTGGATGGCAAATACCAACGCCAAGCACTCCTTTTCAACGGGGTTGTACCTGTGTTCGGCCCCGATGAGTGTTCAACTGAGGTAGTAGATGGCTGCTCATAGCCTGTATCGCTATTCTGAGCCAGCAAAGCGCCGAGGGAATGATCCATGGCACGGACGTAGAGGAGGAATGGTTTGCCGGCGACGGGCGCCACTAGGACTGGCGGACTCGTCAGGTAAGCTTTGATGTCGTCGAAAGCTTTTTGGCATTCCTCTGTCCAGACGTAAGAGACTCCCTTCTTCATAAGCTGAGTGAAGGGTCGACATTTTCTGGAAAGGTTTGCTATGAACCTCCGGATGTATGCCAGACGCCCCTGCAGGCCTCGAAGCTCTCGGAGGTTCTTCGGAGGGCCCATGTCGAGGATGGCTTTGGTTTTCTCGGGATCGACATAAATGCCTTTCGCCGATAATGAAGCCCAAGAACTTTCCGCTAGAAACCCCTAAGAAAGATTTAGCGGGGTTCATCTTGAGTTGATGCCCGCATGAGATCGAAGACTGTCTTCAGGTCTTGTAGGTGATCTCCTTTGAGACGGCTCTTGACTGCGATGTCATCAACATAGCATTCGACTGTCTTGCGAAGATGCTAACGAAAATGGTGCTCATAGCTCGTTGGTATGTGGCACCAGTTCTTCAAGCCGAATGGCATTACTGTGTAGCAGAAAATGCCCTTTGGAGTCCTGAATGACGTATGTTTTGCGTCATCGGGGAACATCTTGATCTGTTGTAGCCCGAATACCCGTCCATGAAAGACATGTGTTCGAAGCCACATGTGTTGTCGATTCACGTCGAGATTGGAAGCGGAATTCATCCTTCGGGCAAGCGGAGTTGAGATCCCTGAAGTCGATGCAGACTCGAATCTTTCCATTCTTCTTGGTGACAGGACAACGTTGGCCACCCAATCCGGGTTGTTCTTCACGGATGAAGCCGCTGGTCAAGAGTTTGTCCCCTCCTGATCGATGGCGTTCTGATGTCCGGACGAAAACGTCGCTGTTGTTGTTTGATAGGCTTGGCATCAGGTACGATGTTAAGCCAATGCATCGATCTGAGGATCAAGTCCCGGCATATCTTCGTAGCTCCAGGCAAGACATCGATATACTCTTTAGCCAGCTGGATTAAAGATTTCGGTCTTCTCCTTTTAGGCTTTTGTTGATGAAGATGGGTTTGGAAGAAGATCCGTCCCCAAGGTCGATCTGCTCGACTTCGTCTTCGGTGGGAGGTTCGCGTAATTCAAAACGAGACTCCCATTGTTCTCCTAGGCGTTGAGTCCAGGGTTTTTCTTTGAAGAATTCTGGCATTTGGTCTTCGCCTTTATCTTCTTGAGGTTGTGCAGATGTCATGTTGGCTGATAGCACTTTCTTGAAGACTGAGCCGATACTCGTATCGGAATGCCAAGTTGATGCTTCGGACGAGTGAGAATGTTCTACTTCTTCTACGTCCGAACTCTCTGGAGTTGATGGAGGCGTGACATAGCCTATCTCCCGTCGAGTCCGATTATAGTAGTCCTGCGGCTTTCCTTTAGGTGTTGAAAGCCGGAGAGGAAGACGTCGACCCTTGCCGTAGTTCAGGCCTTTGTTGCTTTTTAGGACGTAACACATCTTTTGGATGAGATACTTTGCCTTGTCCGTGTACCGATAGACTTGTATTCTGCCGGTATCTGGTTCTGGCTCGAGTGGCGGGAGATCTTGATGACGCTCAACTTTGCCAAAAATGATGGATTCTTCGTCTCGACTCCACGGTGGGACTACAGAACAGACCCCTTGGAACGGGACTACTCGATTTACATGATGGACATTCGTTATTTGTGTTTGCAACGACCGTAGAGCGTTATCTAATGTATACATGGCATTCCAATGTGGAAGACTAGAATAATTAAAAGACACTCTATTATTGATGAAATACGAGATTTTATCCCGCGGGATTATATTGTCCAGAGAGGGTGCGTCTACATCAGCAGAGATATATTCCCCTAGCTCTTCATCTGTGAGTACTGGGATTGGATCGGGAGAGTCCACCACAGCTTTGATTTCGGGGTCCGAGAGGGCTATGTGGGCCTTCTCAGGCAACTTGGATTACGGCGGCTTGCCTTTAAGATGCACCTTCAGAGGTGCCTCCACTGTGCCTTCGGTGATTGGTGCCTTCCCTTGTAGTTTTGCCACAAGGGGAGCCGATGCCTGAGGCGGTTTTCCCTTGAGGCGTATCTTCAAGGGAGCTTTAGGAGCAGTTGGTGCTTTCCCGGGTAGCTTGATGTTCATGGGAGGCAACTTCTGAGGCGGTTTGCCTTTGAGTTGGATCTTCAAAGGAGCGTCGGGAGTCATCTCCGTCTCCATATCTGGCTCTGCTGCCGTTTCTGCTTCATCGTCAGCATCATTGGCTTCCTCTTCGTCAGGTGACTTGTACAAGGAGGAATCAGTGAAGTAGGCTTCAACCCCTTTGAAAGGGTCAATGTCCGCGAACTCCGTCCGGATGACGTCGTTGGTGGACACGTACTTCATACATTGGTGGAGCGTGGATGGCGCCACCATGTACTCATGCAGCCATAGACGACCCAACAGAAGGTTGTAGTTGACGTCGACGTCCACGACATAACAAGTCACCTCAGTTCTGAGGTTACCGATATGGCACTTTAGTCGTATCTTGCCCAGTGGCTCACTTTTGCTAGCATTGAAGCCACTGATTGTTGTGTTGGATGGCGCCAGTCGGTACATTAGGATCCCCAGTGTTGAGAGCAGCGTCTTCGGGATGACGCTGAGGGAAGACCCCGGATCGATCTGAATCTGCTTCACCTTGACAGAACCGATATATCTTGTATAATACAGCGGCCTGTTGTGTCGGTTGTGCTTGAGGAGCATGTCTTATTGGGTAAAGGTTATATTGGGGATAACCTCATCCGTACAATGACAGTACGCACATATAGTTGGGAGATCTTCAGGCAGCTTGACCTGGCTGATGAAGGACTCAACATCCTTCAGGGCCTCACAGAGAGCTTCACGAGTGTCCTTGGAAAGGCGAAGAAGCTCAAACAGAGATAGGCGGGCAGGAGTACTGGCAAGTTGTGCCAGTATGTCGAAGTTGTGGGGCTTGGCTAGCCCCGAAGCATTCTCCTTTCGCAGAGGCCTGTCGAAACGAACCTCTGCATGCTTCTGCTTATTAGCTGCTGGAGGCTTGGATGGACCCCCTTCTTCGGTAGCAGGGACGGTGCAAGGAGGCACCACCTCGACGGCAGCTTCGTCGGGTTGGGCGTTCTGTTGTGAAAGCATTTGTACAGGAAGAGCCTTTTCTGCGGAGGAAGAGACCATGCGGCAAGACATGATCTTCCTGCCTTTGGTTTTGGAGGCAGAGCGTACCTCCGATTGAGTAACCTCGGAGACAAGATTAGGGTGAACCCATAAGATCTCTCCCAGAGATGTGGTGAGTGGGATGAGTCCACTCACGTTGTCACGAGTAGGTGGTAAGTTAACCACCTCCATTGTCGTCTTAGGGATGGGGACGACGCCATCTTGTGTTGTAGTTGGCGGAAAGGTCCCGAACTGGAGTGACACCACGTTGGCCGAAACCGTCTTCTCCTCATAGTCGACGGAGATAACATCCGTATTGATCATGTGCTGGATGTAGTTTTTGAGGACGTAGCAGTCCTTGGTTGGGTGTCCGACAAACCGATGGTAGTGACAGTACCTCGGATTATCCACTTTTCCAACCTCATCCGGATGCTTCGGGTCCGACAACTTGATTTTGTCATCCTGCTTCAGTATCTCAAAGAGTTGCAGGGTGTCTTCATCGTTGAAAGAATAAACCTCCTTTGATCTTGGTGCTGGTGGAGGCTTCTGAGTAGGTGCTGATGCACCTTTTGAGGCATTGACAGTCAATGTCTGTTTCCCCATCGTCTCTCGTCCGGGGTTGTTGGCTGCAGGCCGTTTTCCCTTATCTTCAAAGGCGGGAAAACTGACTCCCAGAAGACGAGCATTGGCCGCCTTCTTTTCTACGGCCTCGGCTTCGATGATCAAGGAACTCCAGTCGAGAGGAGGAGTAGAGTTGAGCCAGAGTTTGACTGCAGGCAGCATGTTTATGCTGCAGGAGGAGAGGAGCGTATGTTTTGGCATGCCCGGGGGCAGTCTGAAGCAGGCCTGTCGGAAGCGTTTGATGAATACCCGAACTGTTTCCTTCTTCTTCTGGCGTATCTCTATGAGGGACACCATTGTCATGTCCTTCCCGCCGTCGTAAAAATGGTCGAGGAAAAGGCACGGTAAATCGTCGAAGGAAGATATGGAATTGTCGGAGAGGCTGCAGTACTAGTTGTACGCCACTCCTTTCAGTGCGCCGACAAATATGCTGGTGAGTAGCACATCCTCCTTCGGGAAATGTCCCGTCTGAGACTGGAAATAAGTCAGATAGCGACACGAAGAGTCCTTCCCGTCGTATGGCGTCAGTGTTTGTGGTTTATATTTGGGAGGATAAACCACTTTATTCCATTCGAGGGGATAAGGTTGGGGGATGCCCATCTTTTGGCGCTCCTCTTGTCTCGTCTTGGACTCAAAGCGCTCGCGCAGGTCCCTGATCATCTCGACCACGTCTTCCGTGGAGCTGGGAGTCGGGGAAGGTGGTACCACCTGGAGTTGAGCATTTGAGGGCTCCGACGTCCGGGGGGCTTCGCGACGATCCGTATCCAAGGATACCCGTTGAGGGGGTACACTTGACTCTCCATTGGCCCCTGGGTCGGGACCGGTAGAAGGTGTCCTGGCCAAAGCTGACCGTATCTCAAATACTGCTTGAGCCAGTGTTTGCATAGAGGCAGAGAGGGTTTTGAGTCCTCCCTCCAAGGTATCCATGCGCTGGACGAGGTCTGGTGGCGGCGTATCAGACTCGGTATCACCTCCAGCCATGTAGACTGTCATGACACGGCTGGAGTCGGATGGCTCAGTTGAGGCTTCGCTTTCAGCCTCACTCTCCTGTAGAGGAGTTGTTGTTCCCGGAGCTTCGTCTTGGCTACCACCAGCTATGTTCCTAAGGACTTCTTCGTCTTCGAGACTCGGATCCGCAGGGGCTAAACTACCTCCAGCTAAGTTTTGGAGGACGCCTTCGTCTTCGGGAGAAGTATCCGTAAGGGCCTGATTACCCCCAGTCATGTCTTGAAGGACTTCTTCATCTTCGAGATGCAGGTCCACAGGGGCTAGACGACCCCCAGCTATGTCGGGGAGGCTGACTTCGCCCTGAGGATGAAGATCTACCCCAGCTGTGCTTTAGAGGACACCCTCGTTTTCGGAAGGAGGATCAACAAGGGCTTGACTACCCCCAGCTTCGTCCAAGAGCTTCTTCCTCTCCCGAGTGCCTTCGAACACTCCGGAGGACGAGATGGTTGTCTTAGTTTTCCTCGGCTGGCTCTTGGATGAGGAATTGCCAGTCACCTTTCGGACTGACGAGGAGTTGGAGATTACATTGCATGAAGCAACCTTTAGTTCTGGCTCCTCTTTTGTTGACACTTTCTTCCCGAGGCGACGTCGGAGGGGTGTCGATGACTGCAGCCGCTGGAACACCGACTGTCTTGGTAGGACTGCTGACTTGCAACAGCAGTTGATGGTGACCACAGCACAAGTGTGTCCTGTGAGGGGCGCATCGTGCTTGTCAGTCGACTCTCCTGATCGGCGCTTGTGAGTAATCACGTTACGCAGATCGTTGGAGGAGAGTGCTACCTTCGTACCCCCTTCAGGCGCATGGCAAGGCCAAGCGCCGGGGTGGTCAGGTGAATGCTGCGCCCCCTGATCCAACACCAAATAGGTGCTCAGATCAGTAGTGGGGGAACAACATTTAAAGTGACTTGAACGAACCTCAGACGCACAACCAGAGGGGGCGCAGGAGTTCAAGACCACTGGGTTTGCCTTACTCGACTTGGTTGCGAACGCAACAGATGCGCCCAAGTGAGATAAGGACTTTGAAGGTTGGCTCGTTTCTGGCGCAGAAGCACCTGAGTCAACCTTATTTAGCTTACCATCAGCAGCACGCATGATTGTGAGCGCATGCTTCTGGCTTGCTGCTGGCATAGCACATTGGGACGCATGGCCCGTGCTGCCTTGGACTTCTTCGTACTAGCCCGCTGGGGCGTGTAGTACTCAGAATCCAAATTCTCTTCGCCACTACAACGAGTGAGTCTGTCAAAGGCAGAGACCTTCTGTGGGGCATCGGAGATGATGCACGGGGTATTAGCTGCACCCCTGCTCCGTCGACGCATCTTTCACGCCTGAGAGGGAGATGGCTGGGGAATGTGGTCAGCTGCACATTTCTCTGAGGGATGCGCTACACCGGTAGGCGCATCTCGGTTGCTGAGGATGTCAGCAGGAAGGGAAGGCTGGATCGGCGCATCCTCTTCGATGGTGGTGCCAAAGGCGTCAACCTTGCGCACCCAGACTCGGCGGGTCTTCTTCGGCTTTGGCAGCCGCTTCGAAGGACTCGCACTGCCTTCAGAGATGAACTCCTCATACGCCTGTTGATTGAGGCGTACGACCAGCGTCTTATGGAAGAAGCCCACCTTCACATCGTCGGATTGCGACACAGCTTTCTCGGTAGAGGAGAAAGAGGTCCCCAGTAGAGTCGCCAGCTTGTTTGCCATTAAAATCTTTTGATTGCAAATTTTAATACAAACAGAACAGTGTTACAATATAGGACTTAGACGTAGTCCTAGGAGTACACTTTTGTTTATCTGGGTCCCTTGTGCCGATGGAGCGAATGGTAATGCGTTGACTCCATTGACGATCTGATGATGGTTATCGGTTCTCTGAAGGTTTGGATTGCTCTGGGTGCTGGAGCTTGCTGAGAGGAGGAAGACGTTGAGTGTCTGTATCTGCCTCTCTGGTCGTACGATGTCTCTGTCTGTCTATGAATATACATCTCTGTGTGTATGTATGTGAAGGAAATGATCCCTCTATTTATAGTCTACAGGCTAGCTGCTCATGCGTGCACATGTCGGATGCGCCTGGACGTGGGGACGCCATGTGGTGATTGCTGATGGCGGTGCATGGACGATGTGCCCTGATTGAGGGGTTGAATTTTTCATACTGTTGTTGTAGGCCGGCACGTAACAGAGAAGAGGATTTTTTTGTTGCTGAGATCTTGGGTGAATCGAGTCAAAGGACACGTGTCATTGGCCCATGGCTCGGAGATCTTGAATTTGGTGGGGAATGATCTGTTAGGATGCGCCTGGGATTGGACGCATGAGGAGACTTTGGCTCGTAACCTTTGGTAGTCGTGAACCATTTGGGGCGCATGGCTTTTGAGGCGCATGCGAAGCTTCAGTAGTGACTTTACTTCTGTCTTTTGGGATCAGAGAGAAGTCTGGGATGCATGGCTTTTGAGGCACATGCAGAGCTTTGGGCGCATGGCCGCGGAGGCGCATGCGAGTGGTTGGGCGGCCACGTGGCTTGTAATCGCCGGAGGAAAGTAATGATGATGCTGACGTTGGCGACGTTTCATTTTCTGAAAAAGCTGTTAACTGTTCAATCCTCGAGAGGCGTGTTGCCAACTCTGTCAGACTTCAGCATTTAATGTTCTTTGACAGGTGATGGACTGTTGGAGTGGGAGCATCGATCGGCATTCCACTAGGCGCATGGGGCCGCATGGGGGCGTATGCTTGTGAAGCGCTTGGTGCTGAGGGGCACGTCTGTGTGATGTGCGGTCTGACCGGCGCATCCGCTTCGCTTGACACGTCTTTTGGTGCGACTGTTATGTTCTTCGAGTGCTTTAAATAGCCGTTTTTGACTTGGCTGAATTCGAAGTGTCAGGTTCATCCATTTAATGCAAATTCAATGCACGGGATTCGGAGAGCCATCCACTTGGCGCATGGGTTTGATTTGCCCGGCCTATAAATAGTGGCATGGAGAGAGTTTGCTTCTCGTTCTCTCACGTTCTTCCGAAATAAACTTGTTTACTCGAGTGCATTCTGTTGATGAGCTGCTCCTGAGGGTGAAGATACGATGTATTGTCTTCATTGATGCACTTGAAGGTGACTGTTACATCCAAAAGTCGGAGTCGAGGGCTTCTGAGGCAGGCGGAAGGTGTCTGTTGCATCCAAAGATCGGGATGCTCGAGCCTCGTCTCCGTTATGTGGGAAGAGCCGCAGATCGAAATTGCGGTACTGCGGCTTTGGGGGCTCTTTCTTCCTTCAGAGTGGGTGTTGCCCATTCTGGTTGTGTTGAAAGCTGCTCCTTTAGTCGCGGTTTCGATTGTGGTCTTCCTCCGCCTTTGGAGGCTCTTTCGAAGCCTCTCCTGGGCACAGGTTGGCTTGCGGTGCTCTTTTCTTCCTCGGTTTGGGGAGCTCTTTCTACAGCTAGAGGGTTGATTGCCACCCTCGTTCTGTCCAATAAATGCTTTATTAGTCGAAGCACTTAGACGACGGTGAGCCTGGCTGGAAGGGTGGCACATAACTGAGCTGCTGAAGGGATGCACATAACTGAGGATGCACATAACTGAGCTGCTGAAGGGATGCGCCCGTCTGGGAGCGCATGGTGGGATGCGCCTGACTGAGAGCGCATGGTGAGATGCGCCTGTTCGAGAGCGCATGATGATGTTGCGCCTGGCTGTAGACTTAGGGTCTTTTCTTTTTGTAGAAGTTCTCCTTTGTACAACCCTTTTTAAGACATGTAATAGACTTTTATATGAAATAAAAATCTTTTTTTAATGTCTATATTCTTGTTTTGTTGTGTCAAAGTACTTTGTCTGATCTTCCTGGCGCATGTTGTGTTTGGCGCATAGGATTTCCGATCGTGAAATTCCATGCTTCTACAGCAGCAAACACCACCATGCCAGCAAACCTTCACCCGACCATCACCAAACCCAACCTTCATCATTGTCCTCCGTCAGCCGATTTGAAACCACCACCTCCACCACAGTATCCGTCCACCCGCCATGTCCCCAAATCAAACCAACCAAATAAATCACCACCATAAACCTTACCTCCGTCGGGCCCGACCTTTGAGCCTCGCTTCCATCAGCGAGCAGCGCCCACGATGCCAAAGCTCCTTCGCGTAGGGAAGCTGCCACCTCGCCCCTCAACACCGACCGCCACAGCCAGGCCCCACGGGTCCAGCATCGTGACCGAGTGTCGGTGGGCACGGCCGCCTTCTCGTGCCGACGTCTCCGCCACAGAACCGGAGCCTTCCGCCATGCTGCACCCGACCTAGCTGCGTCGGAGAAGCACCCCGCTGGTAACCTTTTTTCCCACTCTTTCACTCCCTCCCGTCTCCTTAGCTCACTCTCTCTTTACATTTTCTGTACAAATTCGAGCTTTGGGTTCTCAGAATAAGGAGAACCCCAAACTAGAGCTGTCCTTTGGTTTCTTTAAAATATTGCTTTAGTAGTACAAGAAGTGGTATGTTAAACTATGCATAGTATATGACAGTATGGTTTACTATTATTAAAAACACTTAGTAGTGTTATTTTATTTACAAATACTATTACATAAAAGTTATGAGGTATAAATCTGTTATTTTTTCATTATACTAGGTATAGATATAATTATATATATGTTAGTATAAATATAGCTTTCTACCTAGAACATTATTTTGATAGGATCTAGAGTTTAGCTCAAAACTATTTTTGTGATTCTTTTAAAGCATTCTCTAAAAAAATTTATTTTACTAATCAAACCTAGTTCTCAAATATTATAGATATTTTCAGAAAATGGTATATGTATTAATTACACCAACTCTCCTTCGGTTATCATTATTAATTATGACTAACCGTATAATCTTGTTTTTCCTCGTGAATCCGAACCCTTCCCAATCGGCTATGGTTATTAGACAACTGAAACTTTTCAGAATATCGCATCAGACCAGGCGACACACCAGGCAAGATACCTTGCCATCACTGTTTATTACTTGCTCATTATACTGTATGCATTTATTTATATCTATTTTTTTACAAAATAAATTGTGCTAAACTGTTGCAATTTTATTGTCTAGTTAATTATTCCTTGCTTAGTAAAACCTAGATTTGAGAGACCATCTGTATTTATTGGCCTTGACACATGTACGTCACGAATCACGAGTCGCATATAGATCTCGGACGTGTGTACTGAGTGGCCAGCGGTACATATTGGATGAGCGTTAGGCTATGACTACTACTAGGATTGCATGATAGATGACTAGCAGTTGTTAGAGTTAGAACATTGGGTGGGGAGAATACAACTGGGCGTTGACCTCCTCCCTATCTATCGTAGACTCGCTCGCTACTGAGGAACGATAGGTAGACTATATACTGTAGACTCGCTCGATACTGAGGAATGGTGTATAATATTGAGACTTGCTACTGAGGTCCTGCTTATTTTATCTTGACTTGGAGGTTATGCGACCATGCGCTATTCTCGATTGCAATACACTTCGAGTGGTTAGGTGACCGTTATCCGGTAGGTATAGGTACTTTTGGTTTATGTACTTATGGCTGACCATGATTTGGAACTGTATCTTGTCACGGAGTAGTTGTCACACCTTGTCCTTGTTTGGTTGTAGGTGTGGTTAACTACTTCGATGATAAGGTACTGAACCTTGTTATGGTCCGGATTATTATTAAGCATCTTTATATTCAGTTTATGGCATGTTGTCTATTGTATCTTGTTATGTCCCTCTGAGGACCTGGTGAATTCTCCAGGTGTGTGTTTGTGACTTTTTGCAGGTGCTCTAGCCAAGGCCATTTCTTCGAGGATGATTATCCTTGGATCGTCTTCGTATCGCTCGACAAATTTTGTAATCATGTATTTTTTCTCTTTTTGTTGGTAGTAGATTTGTCTCCGCCCAACGATTTGTAAATGATAATCCATGAGTTTAATATAAATTCCTTCTTCTTTATTTATGGATGAGATTAGTGTTGTGGTTTACTGTATTTTTATAGCTTATGTATACATACGATGGTTCCATATATTGGAGTATACATCGTATGTATGCAGCTGGCATGTCGACGTACTTAGTCCTATGTATTTTGGGACTGGGCGTTAAATATTTTTGTGGTGGCCCATGCATGTCGACTTTATCACTTCAGTTACGTGACTGTACCGATGTGAACCTGCATATAGGATTAGAGTTTAGAATCTCATCCACATACTTGACCTCCTTTCCTTGACTCTAAATTTTGAACTCTCGTTTGGATTCCTTGATCTGCATCTTGCTTGATTCCTTTCTACTGTGGATTCTTATTTCTCGTGCTTAATAGTGATTAGGAAGATGACTGCACTAGTATATGCTCATAGGTCAAACACATGGAAAGAATGATTGTATTGACAATTAGTATGCATTGAGGTCTTATTTGAGTTATAAAGGCATTTAAATTCAAGGATCGAGGTACTTTATTTTTCTAAAGGTACGATTTAAGGAATAGTTTATTCCAAGTTGGGTAGTAGCGATATTACTGCATTCGAAGGATAGTTAGAATTTTATTTTGATACTACTAAGTGGTATACGCAAGAGAATAGTTAGAATCCATATACAATTGAGAAAAAATTGATTTGATTTTCGAGTTTGATTTTAAAGGCCTTTGAGATATATTTATGAATTACTGGGATTTAGATAGATATCTTTGGGAGGAATATAAATTTGATTGGAAAAAGGATCCTAAATTTTTAAATATTTTAGTATGATTTATGATTGACCTAACCTTGAGTGCGATTGATAAAAGTTGGTAAAAATTTTAGATTCTAAATTGTCATGTGATCTATGATTGATAAGGTTAATTGGATTTTAAGTTTAAAGTTTCGTTTATGGATATTAGAAATTTTGGTAAAAAATAGATATAATAAAGGTTTATTTCGAGATTTGTTAGAGGGATTAAATTTTAAGAAGATTATGTTGACGACTTCTGATTAGAAATTTTTGGTAGATTATTTTGAGAGTTATATGGAGAGACTTTTGTGGAAGATCTAAATTATTGATTTAAATCTTATCGTGATAAAGAACCAAGATAGACACGAGGCCACTCTAGCGAGATAGAAGTATCCCACATTAGTTGTCATATCACCCATAACCATGATAGTCGTATATACACAAGTATAGTTAGTCATCGACCAAAGCCACGTGAATGTGTCTTCAGCTTGACTTACTCAAACCAGTCTATCATCATCATCTTCTATTTGTTTGACAATTGGAAATTGTTAGAACCGTTCCTGGACCACACCCTTATCTAGGAGACTATCTTCTCTCTAGAAACTGTGTCCCTAACGTATTTTACTTTGATCTACTAGATTCCTTAATTATCTTTTATTTCGTGCTTAAACTTAATCCTTTTTATTTTCGTGCGTTAATTAGCACCTCATGAACGCCCACTTTCTATTTAGATCTTTTTGTGTCCCTTACCGTAACATTGATGTTTGGAGCACGATATTAGCTATTACCTCCCAACAAATTTCAAGACCTAGACGAGCCCACCTTCATGTAGGTATATCATGTCCCACTCAAACACGTCCCTTTATGCTCTATTTTTATGATACGACTTTCTTGTAAAAAGGGCTATCTATAACCCTTACCATGTTACCGGGATACTTTTCGACTACAGTTAGGGACTCAACCTTGACTAAATTCTTCGACCCAATATATGTTGGTATTCTACTTAATTACTTAAATGCTTAACTTTGTGTTTTATCTTGATTGCATAATCCTTGTCCTTTATTTTTGTGTTATCTTGATTTACTTAGACCTATAATATGTTTTACTTTGCGGGCAATAATTAACGACCCTTATTTATTGTCCAACCCTTTACCACGACCATTAAACCTAACCAAATTTCCCTCCCAATTGTTTTGCCTCTCTCATTGAGAAATTTTAATAACACCTTCATGATTCATGTAAACCTTGTTCTTATATGATCCCCTTATGCGAAGATGAAATTTGATCATGACATCCTTTGGTTGGAAAGAGGTTAGATTAGAAAATCCTAGAAGAGAGTTGAATAAGTTGATTGAATATGCATAAGTGAAATCTTGCGGTTAAACCTATGAGGCGGAGTATATTTTATGATCAAAGGAGAGTATATTCTTGTTCGACAAATTGATTCTTTATTTTATGAGATGATAAATAGAGTGTTTGAAGAATTCAAAAGAGTGTGATATCTAAAACTCTTAATGATTCAGAATTTAACTATGTGATGATTGTAAATATAAAGGTCATATTAAGGTGAGATTGATTTTACTCTTGGCTAAATTAAGTGAAGAAATTTTAATGAAAATTCTTAAAGGAAGTTTTGCAAGAGGAAACTAGTTTGAAAGAAAATATGTAGGAAGAAAGGTATTAAAGATTTATTGAATTGGAAGTTTAGACTTATCAAAATTTTACGATTATGGATATAATTTCCTATCGAAGTAACCTTGATTTATCTTCGACTAAATTGAGTAAAGGTTGACTAAATTATTTTGGAAAATTTTGAAAGACGAGAATTTGGTTTGAGAAAAATATTTGCTAGAGATTGATTGAATCCAAAACTTTAAATTAAATGCGTTCTATTAGGAGATATCGAAGGTATATATGTGTTGGCATCTAAGTTTTGTTCATAAATCCCAAATTCAGGAAAGTGTGTTTTGCAAAAAAAAAATTTAAGTTCGATGGAATATCAATTGGGAGAAGAAATAATTTTTTTGAAGATTAGTAATAAAAGGATAATGGCGATTCAAAGAGTTAACAGAATTGAAAACCACAAGTAAGTGACTCGAAACTAACGAGAGCTCGTAATCGAGATTTGAGATAAGAAAGTTATTGCCTATTGACAAGTTTGCAAGTCTATAGGATAATGGTAGCCTTGATTGATTTAAACACTCATGGGTTGTCATGCATTGACCATCGTCGAGCTGTTGATTTTATATGACTAGAATTATCTAAATTACCCATATCACTAACTTATGTCTCGAATTCCTTGTCCGATGATTTAAATCGTGGTTTCTTATCGACTAAACTCTTTCTCCCCCTTCGACCCTACCTACCCTAACTATTCCTAAATTTCGAGGACAAAATTCTTATAAGTTGGGTAGGATATAAAACCGCTAAATTTATACTGCAATTTTTTTAAATTTGGTATCGATTTTGTTTTTGTAATTGTACGTCGCGTACGAGTTCGCATTTTTCGTATTTGTACGTCGCGTACAAAATTACAAGATGATATATTCTTACAAATACTTTATTAAAAGATTTTTTCGAATAAGTATTAATATTTGATTATTGCGTCGCGTCGAATTATGACAAACATTATTTATTTAATGTAAAAAATGATATTTGTTTGTTACAAATATAAGTGATAAGTTAGAAAATTATTGTTTTATGTAAATATATTTTGTGTGCGAGTGACATGAAATTTATTTCATGTCCACTCGATTTTGCGAAAACAAATTCTAATTAGTTTATTTATTTATAAAAATGTATTCCAAATATATAAATAATTATCATGATTTTCGAAATTAAATATTATCATATTTTAATATTTATGAAAAAGATATTTAGAATTTAGTTTGATTTAATACTTGATAGATTATGATAATTGGAATTGGAATTGGGAAAGATAATGTTGGATTATCGTCTTTATCTTAAAATAGCTTTAAATTGATTGGATTTTATCTATAACAATTTGGATCGATTCGAATAAAAAAAGTAATTATCCACATGAGAATTTAAATCGTCTAAATCCTTATCCATCTAGGAGCACCACCTCCTATATAAGGAGAACCCCAGTGTTCCTTTCTCATGGAAATTCCTACAAAGTGCTGTGCATCGTGTCCGTGCCTCCTCCCATCCACTATATTTATCTTTTACATATACATTGTTCTTCCGTGTCCGACAGCCCTGGACATCAATCCATTCTGTGTCTCGCAGGACACGTTTACAGACTCCATCCACGTCCTGCCTCCCATGACCACAACCGCAGTCCCCGACCCCAGCCTATCATCACCATCCCCGTCGACTCCAAACTACCGCCACCATATCGACAACATCACTGCCAACACCATTGCCGCCATCACCACCTCTCCTCTCGACCACCCCGATCGAGGTAGCAGCCAACACTACCATGCCAACAAACCTTCACCCGACCATCACTAAACCCAACCTTCACCATTGTCCTCCATCAGTCGATTTGAAACCACCACCTCCACCGTCGTGTCCGGCCACCCGCCGTGTCCCCAAATCAAACCAACCAAAAAAATCACCACCATAAAACTTACCTCCGTTGGGCCCGACCTCCGAGCCTCGCTTCTGTCAGCGAGCATCGCCCGCGATGCCAAAGCTCAGTCACGTAGGGAAGCTGCCACCTCGCCCCTCAACACCGGCCGCCACCGCCTGGCCCCACGGGTCCAGCACCGCGACCTAGAGCCCGTGGACGCGGCCGCCTTCTCGTGCCGACGTCTCCGTCACAGACCGGAGCCTTCCGCCACGCTGCGCCCGGCTTAGCTGCGTCGGAGAAGCACTCCGCTGGTAACCATTTTTTCCCACTCTTTCACTCCCTCCATCTCCTTAGCTCTCTTCTCACATTTTCTGTCCAAATCCGAGCTTTGGGTTCTCAGAATGAGGAGAACCCCAAAGTAGAGGTGTCCTTTGGTTTCTTTAAAATATTACTTTAGTAGTACAAGAAGTGGTATGTTAAACTTTGCATAGTATATGACAATATGGTTTACTATTATTAAAAACTCTTATTAGTGTTATTTTTACATATACTATTACATAAAAGTTATGAGGTATAAATCTGTTATTTTTTTCATTATACTAGATATAGATATAATTATATATATGTTAGTATAAATATAGCTTTCTACCTAGAACATTATTTTGATGGAATCTAGAATTTAGCTTAAAACTATTTTTGTGATTCTTTTAAAGCATTCTCTAAAAAAATTATTTTACTAATCAATCCTATTTCTCTATATAGATATTTTCAGAAAATGGTATATGTATTAATTACACCAACTTCCTTCGGTTATCATTATTAATCGTGACTAACCGTATACTCCTATTTTTCTCGTTAATCCGGACCGTTCCCAATCGGCTATGGCTATTAGACAACTGGAACTTTTCAGAATATCACATCACACCAGGCGACACATCGGACAAGATACCTTGCCATCACTGTTTATTACTTTCTCATTATACTGCATGCATTTATTTTATATTTAATTTTTTCTGCAAAATAAATTGTGCTAAACTGTTGCAATATTGTCTAGTTAATTATTCCTTGCTTAGTAAAACCTTGATTTAAGAGACCACCTGTATTAATTGGCCTTGACACATGTACGTCATGAATCACGAGTCGCATATAGATCTCGGACGTGTGTACTGAGTGGCCAGCGGTACAATTGGACGAGCGTTAGGCTATGATTACTACTAGGATTGCATGATAGATGATTAGTAGTTATTAGAGTTGGAACATTGGGTGGGGAGAATACAACTGGCATTTACCTCCTCCCTATATCGTAGACTCGCTCGTAACTGAGGAACGATAGGTAGACTATACTGTAGACGCTCGATACTAAGGAATGGTAGTATTGAGACTCGCTACTGGGTTACTTATTTTGATCTTGACTTGACTTGGAGGTTATACGACCATGCGCTATTCTCGATTGCATTACACTTAGAGTGGTTAGGTGACCGTTATCCGATGGATATAGGTACTTTTGGTTTAGTACTTATCCCTGACCATGACTTGGAACTGTATCTTATTGCCAAGTAGTTGCCATACATTGTCCTTGTTTGGTTGTAGGTGTGGTTAACTGCTTCGATGATAAGGTACTGAACCTTGTTATGGTATTATTATTGAGCAGCTTTATTCAGTTTATGGCATGTTTTTTATTGTATCTTGTTACGTCCCTCTAAGGACCTGGTGAATTCTCCAGGTGTGTTTGTGACTTTTGCAGGTACTCTAGCCAAGGCCATTTCTTCAAGGATGATTACCCTTGGATCATCTTCGTATCGCTCGACAAATTCGTTATCATGTATTTCTTCTCTTTTAGTTGGTAGTGGATTTATCTCCACACAACGATTGTAAATGATAATCAATGAGTTATTATAAATTCCTTCTTCTTTATTTATGGATGAGATTAGTATCGTACTACATTTTTTACAGCTTATGTATACATACGATGGTCCATATATTGGAGTATACATCGTATGTATGCAGCTGGCATGTCGACGTACTTAGTCCTAAGTATTTTGGGACTAGGGCGTTACGGACACTAGTTGAGGGATAACTTAGCATAGAAGTCCAATGTGGGTGATACTACATCTAAACCAATACTTAGGGACTCAACACTAAGGTAGGACAAGGTTACAATACTAAAATACCCCAAAAACACACATTAACCCACAAGGCAATATTACTAATTATAATTCAGGCTGTACACTATGTTCCAAAAATTATTAAAATAGTTATAAGCTCCAATAATATAAAATAAAGTATCATAATGATCCATGTTATAGTAATTTATTATAATTTTCTGGAATTTATAAACTATTGTAGATATTTAATAAAAATCAGTTTACATATATAACTTAAAAATAAGTCCTATTTTCCTATTTAACAGTGGTATTATGTAAATTAAATCCTAGAAAAATTATATTAAATTAGCTATATTAACATAGTATTTAACTCAATTTTTTTCTAGATTTGTACAGTACTTAAAACTGTCTAAAATTCAAATACAGTAAAGTATGTTTCTAAAATAAATAAATAATTATTTAATAATTTATCCTCGTATACGAAATTGAACC
>JANAVB010040681.1:0-50228 GCA_029216955.1 Iris pallida
CCTCGACACTGGGATACAATTACGAGATCTGTGTCATGTCGTATCGTGTACACGAGCACTGGCACCTCGTGCACGAGGATTGGTCCAGTGTACTGTTTGTGCTCTCTGTTTAAATCAGTTTTAATTTTTTAACACAAGTTTTAATTGCTAAATTAGATCTAAATATGATGTATAATCTACATTAGATCATGTTTACATGTTAGTTAGGTTATTGATGTGAATTAGGTATCGATTTGGGATAATTTTAGGATTCTACTGATACATGCTGTGATACATTATTTTTCTCAAATTTCTAAAATTAAATCCTATTCTATTGATGTTTCCACTGTTAACTCACTCCTACATATTTGTTGATTCATATTATTGAAATATTGCAATTCAATTTGGGCTTTAGAGTTGAGAATGGAAATTGAACATGTGTTGGTTCGAAGGGTTAGTGAAATTCTAAAAACTGATATTTAGTTTCCTTCTTACTGTAAACTGGGTTTGAAATAAAGGTTTGAATCATGTTATGCTGGGATTTATTTGTTTGCTAATTGGTTCAATTTACTTTTGAAATTGGTTTTATAGTAGTGAATGAGATTTGAATGAATGATTTATTCATTGAACTAATTTCCTTTTTCCTTAACTGTAACTGAGATTGGTTTCCTTCCCTTCTTCATACTGAGATTTGATTTCCTTTCCCTTATCGTAATGCTGTTAACTGAGAATGTAATCACTGTAAATTGAACTGATTTCCTACACTCTCTTGACACATGGGCACAATTGTTACACTGTCTTTCCTATTTCACTCACTGTACTGAATGTTCATTTCACTCTTGATAACAGAGTTGATTTCCTAGCCTTCAATGTATTACATTTTCCTATTTTTTTTGAGATGCATTCACTGTTTTATTCAAAACTTGAGATCAGTTACATGTAAATATCATGTGAACCAATGATTAGCCACTGTTTTGGTATTGCCTGTCATCTCTTGCTCTCACTTCACTGTGTCATAAATGTTTACACTGTTCACAGGTTCCAGCCTTCACACACTCCATTGACAATCTATGGTCACACCCTTATGCCATGTCTCTCTCACACACAACCCCACCACATTGCACTTTCCTTTCTCTATATATGTGAAGGTATATATATATATATATATATATATAGATATATATATATATATATATATATATATCTATATATATATATATATATATATATTTGTGATGTATATATATATCCTATATATTATATAATGTGTGTACTATTATATATATTATATATAAATGTATGTGTGATATGCATATAGTAGCCTATATGTTATATGTATTTCTATATTAGCTTATATAAATAGATCAATATGTGTATCTCTATATTAGAGTGTATTATATATTAGATGTATTTTGACTTGTGTATGTGATTTATGGTTTGGGTTCATAGGCATGGTATAGCCTATGGCCTATGGGTGGCTTGAATGCCTAGTATGGAGTCTAGATTAGACTTGTTTAGTCTTGTTAGATCTAGAATATGCTAGTTAGACTATTATAGACTTGTTTGACTTAGGTTTGACTTGGTTGACCTAGTTTGACTTCTAGGGTTGACTAGAGTTGACCAAGAGTTGACTTTGGTCTAGATTGACCTAGATTCATGTAGAATGCATTAACTTGCATCTTATTATCATTTTAGACTCATAGTGACTTGTACTGTTCTAGACAGACACCACTCCTCGGACAGTAGATATTCTTCCGATTCTAGGATACAGGCGAGTACATTCTCTAATCATTTCATATCCTGCATTAGGAGTATATTTTCTGCTTTAGATTACTTTACATGATGCTGACACGTTGGAAACACGGATTAGTACTATAGGATCTGGTCGTGCGATGTTATCCCTTAGCGGATACATCGGGTATTCGTGTTCATGTACTTTATCGTGAGCATCGTGTACTCCTTGTATTCGTGACATTCGTGTACAAATCGTATAAAATTGTGTATAATCATGTATTTATATGATCTTCGTGTACGACTATACTTCGTGTACAATAACATAACTTGGCTAGATCCTTGTGTATTGATTGGGACGGGGGAGT
Organism: Iris pallida; assembly: GCA_029216955.1. Classification (NCBI taxonomy): domain Eukaryota; kingdom Viridiplantae; phylum Streptophyta; class Magnoliopsida; order Asparagales; family Iridaceae; genus Iris; species Iris pallida. Next base: position 2,079 of record JANAVB010040681.1, read on the forward strand.
AGAAGTGGTTATGTATTCAACCTCTGTAGATTACTCGTGTACAACCTCTGTAGATTACTCGTGTAAAATATCATGCCGTTTATATAACCGTCTTGTGCTCTGAATCACTAGTCACTGATAGTTCTCTATATATGTATCTATTTATTTACAGTCTTCCTTTTTGTCATTTATTCTTCAGTTTCTTGTATCTTACTCTCTAGCATGATTATATATCCTGACCTGCTATGATTTGTTGAGATGTTGTGCTCGTTCCTGTCCTGACTGGACCTGTTGAAATATTACAGAGGAAGGCTGAGGCATTCTACCCTACCTACTACGGTGCTACACTAGATGAGTGCTTGGACTTGGACCAGCAGCAGGATCCACTAGCAGTAGATGACACTCCTTTAGATTAGGTGTTTTTACTTTCATGGATTACTGTACATGGATTTTGAGATTTTGGAATATGTACTTATTTTAGACACTTAGAATTCTGGATTGTATCTCTGTGTTTTCATTCTGGATATTTATCTATCTATCTATCTTCATCCTGCTCTACCTTAGTTGTGATTGAGATATATTCTGTTATGTCACCCCATTCAGGGAGTATAACTGTTATTTACCTTAAACTGTTAGATGTTATGACCTAGGACAGCGTTCTACCATCGACGCTATGGCGTAGGCTGGACGTACCCACGTCTCGTGCCCTTAATCTAGGGTGCGGGTCGTGACAATAGTGAAAAAGAAAATCAAGATATCGGAAGACTTCAACTACGTCGTTATAGTCAGCAATCAAAAGATATCATTCAAAAGATGGGCTATAATTTTAAAGCTGGTCTCAACGGCGGCAAAGGAAGGCGAACTCCTATTCGTATTCATGCTCCAAAAGGAAAATCACAACAATACTACGGCAAAATGAAGCGGAGATTAGGTTATACTTCACCAACTCCGACTCTAGAAGCCTTCGAATCCAAGGAAGAAGAACGATCTAACTCTTCTGATTCTATCTCATGGGATTCAGACACCAGTGTAAGGTACGTCCATCGCGTGACTCTATCTTCCAATATGGTGACTGCCGAGTTCTCGGAAGATGACGAAGACTTTGTCGAAGCTTCTGAATCTGATCCTTGGGCACAAAGGATGGATACTCAATGGGAGCTTCACTTTGAGCAACGTGAGCCACCTACTGAAGATCAGTTGGTTCAAGTCAATATTGGAGACAAAATTTCTCTAAAACCAATATTTGTCAGCAAAAGCCTCCCTGAAGTGGACAAAAAAGAACTAATCCAACTCATTAGGGAATACATTGATGTATTCTCTTAGAGCTATAAAGATATGCCGAGATTGGGTCCTCAGATCGCTACTCACAGGCTCAATATTCTGCCAATGCGAGGCCAGTCAAACAGCAACAACGTTGGTTTTGACCTGACATGATGGATGCCATAGAAACTGAAGTCAAGAAAACTCATCACCTGTGGTTTCATCAGAGAAGAACAACATCCGGCTGGGTGGCTAATGTTTTCCCAGTTTTGAAGAAGACAGGGAAACTCCGGTTTGTATTGACTTCAGAGACCTTAATGAAGCCTATCCCAAAGACGAATTCCCTTTCCCAATCACTGATGTCATGATTGACGATACTTACAATTTGAACGTATGTCCTTTATGGATGGATTTTCAGGATATAATCAAATCAAGATGCATCCAGAAGATAAGAAACATATATTTTTGTACTCCTCTTAGAGTCTATTGCTACACTGTCATGTCATTTGTCTTAAGAATGCTGGTACAACTTATCAACGGGCCATGAGTACCATCTTTTGTAATCATTTACGAAAGACTGTTGAATGTTATGTTGACGATATTGCTGTCAAAATTTATCTAAAAGATGACCATATTCAATATTTGAGAACTATTTTCGATCTAATGCGCTAGCATCAACTCAAGATGAATCCTACCAAGTCATTTCTGGGAGTCTCTAGTGGCAAATTTTTGGATTCGTTATTATCTATAAAGGTATACACGTTGACCCTGAGAAAATCAAAGCCATTCAAGAGATGCATCATTCACGCAACCTAAAAGAGCTACAAGGATTCCAGGGATGGCTTGCGTACATCAGAAGATTTATCTCAAATCTCTGGACGTTGTAGACCGTTCACTCAACTCATGAAGAAAGGCATGTCTTTTATTCGACTGAAGAATGCCAACAAGCATTTGAAGACATAAAGCAGTACTTGATGAACCCTCCAGTTCTAGTGCCTCCAGTGTCAGAAATACCTTTCCTGATGTATGTTCGAGCAATGGACCACTCTTTAGGTGATTTATTAGCTCAGAAGAATAAAGAAGGTCATGAACAGGCTATCTACTACCTTAGCCGCATAATGATTAGAGCTGAGCATCGATACACTCAGTAGAAAAAGAATGTCTAGCTTTGATGTTTGTTGTTCAAAAGACGAGACATTATATCACTGGCCAAACTATTCATGTTATTTTTAGAGTTAATCCTCTCAGGGTCCTGATGAAAAAGCCTAGTACACTCAATTCTAGGCTTGCAATATGGGCCATATTGTTAGCACAATATGATATGGTTTATGTTCCTCAAAGTCTGTTAAAGGTAAGCCCTTGCTGACTTTCTAGCAGCTCATCCAGTTTCTGAAACATCTAAACTCTACGATGAGATTCCAGATAAAACCTTAGAGTCCAACACGGCTTCAGCTATCCACAATGAGGCAATAAGGTGGCTTTGACCACAGGTGCTAATACTACTCCCCAATCCTAATCAATGAGTCAATCAAGCATCAATTTGGATGCGAGAGGGATTCCGTGAATCAAGTGTCAATACAATGTTCCTAATGGTGCAGTACATTTAATCATCAATTAAAATATGAGTTTTGAATATGATAAACTTATCTTGGTTTCCGATGTTGTTGTTGGAGACACGAAATACGACCTCAGACTTAGGCCTTGAAACCTACATTAATTAACAGTCCGATTTAGAAACCATTCTAAAGGTCTTAATTGATTTATTATTAATGCTAACGATTAACTCTAATGCTTGATTTTATTAATAAAACTTATATTTTTATAGAAAATATAAAACTATATCTCTTTTTAATACTGTAGAGCCTAAAAATTAAGATGTGCCACCCATTAAAACATTCGATCATCAGATGGTGCCAAAACATTATATTGCGTCGAAAAACAAGTTACGCAGCTTCAGGTTGCGCCAACGCCAGGTTGCGCTGGAGTCAGGTTGCGCGAGAGCCACGTAGCGCACTTCCTCGAGAAGCTGTAACGGCATCATCATTATCTGACAACTGACAGCACAGAGATTAAGGAAAATCTCTTCGAATCCCGCACAACACGGCGCTCGAGAAGACTTTGTCAGCAAGTAATTAATGCTGACAGCTAGTTCGTGTAAGTTACTGAATGGCACAAGAATTAATCTGTACACTACAGAAGACCTAGTCAAAGGCGCCAGTTATTAAGTTGCGCCTATGCGCAGCCTGACAAATTAGCGCCACTTGATCAACTCTTATTTTAAAACAGGATGACGTGGCACACAAGCCATCAACTTCGTAGAGCGTGCCCACCACACAGCCCACGACCACGCATATCTCAATCAAACGATGCCACGTAAAAGACAGTTGGTGCAAACCGCTCGCGCAGGTTGTTGCATTGCGCCCTCGCGCAACCTGATGAAGCACGCACAAGTGTTCAAATGGTGTTCAAGACAGAGTGACGTGGCGCGTATGCCACTAACTTCGCAGGACATGCCCACTATACTGCCCACGACCACGCGCATCTAATCAAACGATGCCACGCGTCCATAGCAGTTAGTACAACCGTTTGCGCAGGTGAACAGGAGGCATGCAATCTGAAGCGGGCACAATCCAGAATAACTACTAAACAGTTATTTCAAGAAATCTATAAATAGGTTTCAAATCAATCACAAGACATCAAGGGTGATCATAATCTCATGCTAAAGTGCTGCTGCATTCTCTAGAGGCTCGTGTCTTCGATATCACATCGTCCAAGGGATAAAGTGATCGTCTTCTGATCAGATTCCTATAGTTGTACTTTCCTAAAAATCAATTGTACTCCTGTACTCTTTTTCTTAGTTTGTAATAAAACTTTTTGTTCTTTGCAAACAAATACTTTTAACATAATACACATAATTTGCAACTAGTGGATAAAATGATCTTCTTAATAAAATATATTCATATAATAACATGAGAAATTACTATATTTTTATTTAAAATAAATAATAAACAAGTTTTTAATTTAATAAATAAAACTAATACTTCAATTAGATTTACTTATATTCAAAATACCCTTTTTGGTAATGGAAATATTTTTGAAACTAAATAGTGTATTATTTACGTAAAATAACTGTAACATATTTAATAAATATTTTAAATCTAAAACACCATGGTTATTATGATAATCTTTTATTTAGTAATTATTATATTTTAAGAATATTTAAATAGGACAGCAATTAAATATTATTTTAAATTATATTCTAACAAGACAACAGTAATATTAATTACTAATTAAACATTTTACGTAAAACATTTATTCTAATAAAATTATATATATAATCCAACAATATTTACGATGGCCCAAATAATTACTAGCAATTTTCTAATAATTAATTAACCATTAATTTCCATCTAATTAATTAATTATATTAAAATAACTAACAATTAAAATAATGGAAAACCAATTATTCCAAAGTTGACAGAGCTTTATTCTGTCTATCTTGGTCGGACAAGATTATGGGTTTCTGTCTAATTCCTATTCTGGAAATGAACAGAGTCTTCTGATAGAAGAACCTACCGGAAAGCTGAAGAAGGAGAACCAAAATGTACCTTCGACCTCCGATCGGGGCACGGGGTTGACGCGTCCAGACAATGGGGAAACGTCGAAGGACGACGCACGACGCATGGGAGGGCGCACGGCAGACGACGGAGAGCACGCGCAAGCGGACAGCGGCACGGCGATGGGCGGGCAGGGGCACATGGCGTGCGGGACCACGACGACGGCTGGCTGGCAGCGGCACACGACGGGCGACAATGCATGGCGGGCGGGTTAGCACAGTGGTCGGTGGGCGGGCGGGCAGCGGCGATCGGCGGGCGGAAGCATCAAAAACACCCCAAGTGGGGTGTCGGATCGAGCAGGGCGAGGTAGGGAGCGTGGTGTGCGGTTGAGATTGGAAGAGGGTGAAGGTAGAAGGAGATGAGAGAGGCTTTGTGAAAGTTGGGGAAAAGCTTCTGATACTTCTGTGAGTTTCTACCTTGTTTGTATGAGGAGAGTAGTTAGTAGATCCGGGAGTGGAGGTGAGGAGTCGGGATAGTTGGGCGACTGGGGGAGTGGGTTGAATGGGTAGATGTGTTTGGATAGGGAAGGGCTTGGGTAGGAAAAGGGTTTAAATAATTAGCTAACTAATTCTAATCCTAGCTGAAATCAATCAATTAATAATAACAATTTGCAATCAATCGATTAATTAATCTTTAATAACTAAAATTGTTTTTTCTATTTAACCGGCTAAAATATATATATATATATATATATATATATATATATATATATATATATATATTATATATATATATATATATTTAGATATATATAATAATATATATAATATAAAACAAATATATATATATATATATATATATATATAATATATAATTATAGTAATAATAATAATATTATCAATAATACTAATTCTAACTTTTCTATAATTACTAGCAAACAATCAAATATTGAAAAACCTTTATCAATAAATTCTAATTATGGGTTTTATAACCTTCCTTCCTAGAAAATTTTGCCCTCGAAATTTCTAATGGTAAAGAAAAGATAGGTTTAGAACATACCTTGAACAGATGAGGGTACTTCTCCCTCATATCAGCCTCTCACTCCCAGGTTGACTCGCGTGGGGAGTTATGACGCCACTCCACTCTGACTAGTGGAATTACGGTGTTTCGTAGCTTCTTCTCCCTGCGATCCATGATCCTTATCGGCCACTCCGGCACTGTGAGACTTGACCCAATTTTCAGTCTAAGAGATCCAAAATATGGCTTGGGTCCGGTACATAGCGCCTCATCTGCGATACGTGGAAGACGTTGTGCACGCCCTCATGGTTAGGTGCAAGGGCCACTTTGTATGCTACTTCTCCAATCCTGCTCAGCACTTCAAAAGGACCAATATACCTGGGAGTAAGCTTCCTAGCTCTGCTGAATCTGATAGTTCCTTTGGTAGGGAAAATCCTGATGAAGACCTGTCTCCTGCCTCGAACTCCAGTGTTCGGCGTTTACCGTCTGCCTAATGCTTTTGGCGGTCCTGTGCATTCCCCAACGTATCTCAGATCATCTTCACTTTCTTCGCAGCATCCGTGATCATCTCTGGTCACAACATAACTCGATCTCCTATGTCGTCCCAAGCTAGTGGAGTACGACAACGACGTCCACACAGTGCCTCAAATGGTGTCATGCGGATGCTGGCCTGGTAGCTGTTGTTATAAAAGAACTCGACCATGTATAAGTTGTTAGGGTTGTATACTAAAGTATCACTTTTGTAGTAACCTTATTTCCTTAAATTTTGAATGAGAATCATATGGGCAAATGTTTGCATATTGTATTTGCTGTAAGTGTTAATGCAAATGTCTGATATTCTATATTGTAGATAATATGGTGTGTGCTGTCACACAGAAGATCATATTATCAGTTCCCTATGGAGTATATAAATAGTTCACAACCTAGATGGACTTGGACAATCTATTGGAAAGGTTGTAGTGTAATCTGGTATTAGTCTAACTTGACTATAGGTTTACACTAGTACACTTTGTGTGTATTAAACATGACCACTTGAGGTTGTTCTCTCTGTACTGACTACATAAGAGAACACCTCTGTTATTATGGATACTTGTGCTCTTAATCCGAATATAATAACAGACATGTATATGCAGTGTTTATTACTTTGACTCATGAAAGAGTGAGATGAAAGAGTGAGATTCATTATGGATCAACAACCTCTATGAATTGGGTAATAACATTGCATGTATGATGGGCTATTGATTATAAATGGAATCCATGTCCCGATACATCGGGTTGAAGATGTCCCCTTAAGGAGCTCATAAGGATTGTCATGTAAACCCTGCAGATAGATTATATACGACATGACAAATAAAGTTGAACGGTACTACTTAAGGATAAAAGATGTCAAATCAATATAGTTGTCAGTAACTTAATTTGATCGACGGATATACGATATCTTAACATGGGGAGCCAAACGAGCATATAATAAAAGGAGCCCACAAACATAATTTGGAATTAGGGACGTAGTGCAACAATAGCTCATTAGTAGAGCGAACTATTATTAATGGGCCTGGATTGTGTGTTCGGGCTGAACACGGGATATCCAGATCCGTTAGGAGGCCTAACTCTAATTTCTCCTCATGGTCCCTACCGTAGCCTATATATATCCTTTATTCTCTGGCTGCCAAATTACTGATCATAAATCTGAAGCTTTCTCTAAATTCGTGATTCACGTAAGGAGCGAAAGAGAGGGCTGCCAAGGAGAAAAAAAGGTTGGAAGATCGTCGCCCACACGACGTCCAACTCGAGAAAGAAATACGTACAGAAGATCTTGGGGTCCTCTGCTCGAGATTGCCAGGAATTACTTGTCTTTTTTCTACCGCGGGTATAATTCGTGAACCCTAGTTTTCGCCTATGAAGGGTTAGAACATGTATTAAATTTGTTTAACTTTATATCGATCAATACGCACACCAAAGTAAGGGTCCTAGGAATTCCCAATTCCATCGATTGGTATCAGAGCCACTTTGCATCTGCGTATTGATTGATACGTCCATGTTGTCCAATAAAACCTGCGCTATGTAATAGTTGGTAGATGTAGATCTGTTCTAACTCGGTTTTGCAGGCATCTTAGATCCAACTATTATGGTCCAATGCATGTTTTTGATTGTGTTGTTTAAACCACGAACATGTCGTGGATGTTGTTGTTGCTGTGGATGTAATTAAAATCACGAGGGTTGATCGTGCTTATTATTTTAATTTTTCAATCTAGATTATGTGTGAACTCCTTCGGGAGGCATAAGATTGACGTAATTTTAATTATTTTTTATCAATCGTGATGGCAGTGGTGGCTATTTCTGACGTCGGACGAGATGCTGGTTTTAAGCAGTGCCAGATTTTAGATTCGGATAGTTGAGGACGGAGCAGAAAAGATGACCATAATAGTTGGATATTTTTCTCTTATTTGTTGTCATTTTGCTTTTATTGATTATGCATGTTTATTATTGTGTGGATGTTTTATTTTTAAAAAACTAAGCATACATTAATAGTGGACAACATGGACATAATATCAACTAGTAGAAAACCCCTCATTGTTAAATAACTAAGTGGGAGAGGATATCCATTTAATATAAATCCTATAGTCTCCATTACTGGTTTGTAGGTGATGTAATTATACTTGCGCGTTGGCTTTAGTGCCTTCCTCCATATCGGATGAGTATAATTATGGATCACCAATACAAACTTCCTTAGGAATAATTGTAGAAAGTTACCTAGTATGTGTTAACTTCTCCATCTGAAGGAACTCATTACAAGGTAATGGACTTAGTATTAAGTAATGGTATACACTTAGATACAAATAATGGTATCCTCCCCATCGGAGTCACTGCTATTATTTGTATGACCAGAGCTTGACCAACATATTAATTTTTATTTGTCATAAAGTTATGTTGACATGATAGTAAAAATTAATAAGAAAACCCTACTTGAACAAAATTGAATTTGTATATGTCCATACTATCGTGGCATACTAAATTCATGGTGTTCAAGGTGTTGGTGAATTTCATATTATTGTTTTGAGGGAATCAATATTAATTAATTCAAAAGTTTTTTTGCCCTACATAATTTTATTTATGTGATTCTCAGGATTTCAAAAATGGGTTCTTTCAGTCCACTTATGGTGATTCTTAAAAAAACTTACTAGACCTAATTATATTGACTGGAAACGTAATTTGGACATTGTTCTAACTGCTGAGGAGTACAAATATGTACTTGTTGAGGAATGCCCACCTAAGCCTGATGCTAACTTTGATGAAGATGTCAAAGAGGCATATAAGAAGTAGAAAAATACATATGAGATGGCGCGGTGTTACATTCTGGCATCTATGTCAAATGTACTGCAACATCGACATCAGGCTATGGCCACAGCTTATGACATGATGTATAACCTCAAGAAACTCTTCGAACAGCAAGTAGAGCAGTTAGGCAGTTTGCTATGAAATGTTTGATGAATACAAAAATAGCTGAGGGTACACCAGTAAGGGATCATGTTCTCAAGATGATGGGTCATCTGAATGAAATGGAGATCCTTGGAACTGAAATCGATGGGAAATCCCAGGTCGATATCATTCTCGGAACTCTGCTTAAAAGTTTTGACAATTTCTACCTTAATTACAACATGAACAAAAGGTTGTATAGTTTGGCATAACTTGCAAAAGAGCTACAGGATGTTGAATCTCTCTTTAGGCAGAGTGGTCATGTTTTTTGTTTCTGAAAAGGCTTCTACTTCTAAGCTAAAAGGCGGTAAGAAGAAGAATAACACTCAGAAATATACAAACTCAGCAAAGAAGGGCATGGGACCTCAAGGCGCAGTAAAAAAGTCGAAAGGTAAATGTTTCAAGTGCAAAGGGTCAGGACATTGGAAGACTAATTGTCCACTTCTCAAACAAGGGAACAAAGAAGGTATATCTCATTTACTAGTAGTTGAAACATGTTCAGCGGTATTATATACCGGCACCTGGTGTGTAGATACAGGAGCCACTAATCATGTCTGCAATATATTACAGGGGTTCCAGGAAACCAGACGGCTCAGTGATGGAGAGATATGCTTGTTCATGGGTGATGCTACAAAGTATCGGTCGTTGCATTAGGAGAAGTTACTTTGTCTTTTGGTAGAAATAAGTCTTTGACATTGAGAGATTGTCTTTATGCACCTTCACTTAGAAGGAATTTAGTTTCTGTTTCTATGTTAGTTAAGGATGGATATTCAGTTTATTTTAATGACAATATTGTTATTAGAAATAATAAACATTTTATCTGTTCTGGTGCATTGGTTGATAATCTGTATGTCATTAATCCTATTTCGCCCACAATGCAACTTATAGAAATGAATAATATGTCATCTAACATAAATAAGAGAAAAGAACCTTCTTGTATGAACCAAACGTATCTTTGGCACTTGTGATTGGGGCATATTAACCTAAGAAGAATTCAAAGACTGGTTGAAGATGGACCTTTGAGTTCATTGGAAGTGGAGGCACTACCAGTATGTGAATCCTGCTTGGAAGGTAAAATGACTAAAAGGCCTTTTACGGCAAAGGGGTATAGGGCCAAAGATGTGTTGGAATTGGTTCATTCTGATTTGTGTGGACCCATGACTATCCAACCTAGAGGTGGTTTTGAATATTTTGTCACATTTATTGACGATTATTCAAGGTATGGATACATTTATTTGATGCGCTATAAGTCTGAGTGCTTTAAGAAATTCAAAGAGTACAAGGCTGAAACGGAGAAACGTCATGGAAAATGTATCAAGTCATTACGATCAGATCGTGGTGGCGAGTATCTCTTTAGAGAGTTTAGGGATAATTTATCAGAGGCTGGGATTGCATCCTAATTGACTACACCTGGAACGCCCCAACAGAATGGTGTAGCCGAAAGCAGGAATAGAACTCTTATGGAGGTGGTTAGATCAATGATGAGTTATTCGGATTTACCAGATTCATTTTGGAGATATGTCTTAGAGACTGCAGCTTATATTTTGAACTTGGTTCCTTCTAAGTCAGTACCTCTTATTCCTACAGAGTTGTGGATTGGGCGTAAGCCTAGTCTGAAACATGTTCGCATTTGGGGTAGTCTAGCATATGTGCTGAATGGAAAAGCAGATAAGTTAGAATCTCGTACAGAAGTACGCTTGTTTGTAGGCTATCCAAGAGGAACGAAAGGAGGTTTATTTTATAGTCCTAAGGACCAAAAGGTCATTGTTAGCACCAATGCCCGATTCTTAGAGGAAGACTATGTGATGAACCGTAAACCCACAAGTAGAGTTGTTCTAGAAGAACTGAGAGGTGAGACACCAAGTACTTCAGTACCATCAGTACAAGAGGATGAACCACAAATAACTGTACAACGTGTAACAAATGTTACACCACAACCGATAGTGCCTCATCGTAGTGGGAGGGTTGTGATACAACCTGATAGATATATGTTCTTGGAAGAGTCGTCAGACTTCGTCCCTGATGAACAAGATTATGATCCCTGTACCTACAATGAAGCACTCCAAAATAAAGATGCAGAGTCTTGGCAAAAAGCAATAATATCTAAAATAGAATCTATGAATGATAAAGAGGAAAAGAAAGGAAAAGGAACTTTTGTAGGGAGGAAAAGGAAAATTTGAGGGGAAAATTGTCACGCCCCAGAACCAGAATACTGGAGAGCGGGGGCAGACATAGCCAGCTACGTATAACGGAATGGAAACCACACCGCTATACGGTCACGGCTGTCTAGATATATGAGGGTTTCACTACAATCCATCAGTCTCTTAAGGTCATAAAATAGCCTATTGTCTCAATCTCAACCAACTAATAATAATCACAAGATATCAGATCACCAAATATACAATTGTAAGGCGTCCCAACATTACATATCCAGATGATCATGAAGCTAGTCGTTACAAAATGTGAGGACTAGTAAGAGTTCAGTCATACATGATCAACCCCCGGGGCTTGTCAATCATGTTACAGCCCGTAGGCGGACAGTAAGTAAGTACAATCGAGCTAACACTTGCTCGTCGGCTAAACGCCTTAAAAGAATAAATTTACAGTAGAGTGAGCGAACAAAAATAGAAAACCCACTCGATGCCCTGGTTACGCCTGGTGACCACCATCGGGTTGGAAGACAGGTAGATCCTTTGCTGCTGCTCCGGTATCTGGCCATACAAAACCAGCTGGGTCAGACCCTAGGAAGAGCAAGTGCCACAAAGGAGGCCACAAAATAAGAACCAAAGCCAGCAAATTAGCACAATAATATAATTACATAATAAGAGACAGTAATTTAAGAAAAGCATGATGGGTAATTGTAAAAGACAATCTTGTATAGAATCACTAAAAGACAGGACATATGGAAAAGCATGTCAGGATGATATACGATGAGATAACCATAGGACTATTCAGATAGCTAGGTTACAACCCGTAAACCAAACAAGGACCGGGGTTGTAACCCTTCGTCTGAACGAAACTTGGTTTCTCTCACCATTTATCGACAAGATAAATATAAGAAATCGGGTCAAGTAACAATCTGGGAGTGACAATCATTATAGTGACAATCTGGAGTGACAATCATTATAGTAACAATCTGGAGTGACAATCATTATAGTGACAATCTGGAGTGACAATCATTATAGTGACAATCTGGAGTGACAATCATTATAGTGACAATCCTTCAATCATTCTGGTACAATCTTACAATCAATCAATTCTAGACAATACTATACTAGACCAGACTCCATCCAAGCAATCACGGCCAATCATTGCCTACGGCTTTCTACATTAACTAACTAGGGTTATGACAATCCTAGTTACTAGCAAGATGCAATGAGATGCTCCAAGTAGTCACAGGCCCTGCAGCTATCCAGGTTATCTAGGCAATCATTATAGTGACAATCTAGAGAGTACAATGCATTATAGTGACAATAGAGTTTGATCATTTAAGTGACAATGGTGGGTGCCCCACATAATAGTGGGCTGGAAATGTGCCCTACTCGTCGGCAGGCTACAAGTCCAATCATTTGCGGCCGGGATAACGGGATCGCCTGTAACTGGGGAACATCTCTTCATGTCTAGTGAATTATACTAGTCATTAACCTTAGTCCATTTCAGTAGGCACTCCTGACCGTGGTACTCAGGAGTCCCCTCCTAGATATGATGCAAGACAGGACTGGATTATTTATACAAGCACAATCGCCTACGGTGTCAGGATTAATTATACAGGGCATGTCATGTCAGGTAGCCGTCGCAACAGCTATTCAAGATGTATCAGGTCAGGTTATCATATCAAGTGTACTAGTCAGGAGTGCGCCACGACGGGCTACTTATCAGGTCATGCTCAATTATCAATTCCAAACATATCCAGTAAATTCGTGATTATCAAGTTCAGGACAAAAGGCGTAAGGATATAAAATGGACGTAAAATATCTAATAAAATAACAATATACAGGTCATAGAAAAGCCAAGCTTAAAGAAATAAAACCAAAACTCCAAGGGTCAAGGGTTAAACAAGGGGTCAGGGGAGCAGCGTACGAAAAGTCATGCACGCTACAGAGCAGTGTGCGTAAAAAGTCATGCACGCTCAAGGGAGCAGCTGCGTGAAAAGTCATGCACGCTGAAGGAAACAGTGTGCGTGAAAAGTCACGCACGCTCAAGGGAACAGCTGCGTGAAAAGTCATGCACGCTCAAGGGAGCGGCTGCGTGAAAAGTCACGCATGCTCAAGGGAGCGGCTGCGTGAAAAGTCACGCACGCTCACTCAAGGCAGCGTACGTGAGAAAGTCACACAGGCTCAAGGAGACACGCTTCCAACAGGGAGCGTACTCAAGTCTGCGTATGCAGCGCTAAAGAGCGCACGTAGCTCAGTGTGCGCGAGCTAAGAAGCTCTGCCCACTGCTCACTGTCTTCTCCAGACAGCAAGAACACCATGGCTGAACCCAAAGTTCAAAACAACATAACTTGGTCATCCGAACTCCAAATCCGGATTTCCAAAGTTCTAACCAGGGTGGAATTGAATGCTCTTTCCCAAGGAAACATCAAAAACCCATAAAATCCAACTTAAGTAGCTCAAACCATGCAAAATCTGAAAATAGAAATAACTTAGATCTATAACAATGGAGGCTCCAAATCATAAAAACCCAAGAACTAATGTTGATCACCATATCCTAATCTAGCTAATGGACCAAGAAAATAGGGTTCTCATGTAGTGGCAAGATGCACTTGCCTAAGGGTTGGGGAGTTGTATGGAGGAAGAAGAAGAAGAAGGAAATTAATAGTGGTTATGAAGAGAGAGAAGAGGTTGGTGGAGATATAAAGAGGGTCTTGTGGTGTGTTGAGGGTGGAGTGTAGGCTAATGGTGATCCAATGCTCAAATAAACCGAACCAAACCAAACCAACCCAATCCAAATTAAAACCGAGCCATGACAAAACCCGAAATACGAGAAATACCGAAATTCCACAAGTCGAGAAAAAAATAAAAATACATGCCAAAAATCCAGATACGAGTATAAATACGAAATACGGAAAATACGGAAAATAAGGGTGACAAAAATGGAGGAGAGTCAAATGAAAGGAAATATAATTTTTTTTCTTTCTTTGTTTGGATGGACAAAATGTAGGGAAAGGAAAAGTTTAAAAATAATTAGTTCTTGTTTACGGATAGCAATATAATTACTATTCGGTCCTTGATATTCTTAAATGATAATTTATTATTCCCTTTATGAGGGGTGGTGGAGTAAATTCACTTATATTCCTCTCATCTCTTTTCATTTTCCTTCTACTTTTGGGAGAAAATATTTTTAGTAGGACCCACCTACTTTTTCCTCTCAAATTTCCCTCCTCCATTTTCTTTCCTCCTTCCCAAACACCTGTTGGCCCATTGGTCAGATGGTCAAACTGATTTTAATAATTGATCAAACTTTGTCTCGATATATGAAGCTAGTCAGGATATCTCGGACTCTTGGACATGATCAAGAACAACTATCTACACAGTTCAAGACGGAAGCTATGTTTGCCTGTTCGAGTCAGTATTTCCTTTGAGCAATGTATTTTTTATTTTATTGAGTCTAGGAATACGTTGTACACCGAGTCGTACTGGCAAATAGGCTATTCTAAAATGTTTTCAAAATACTTTTAAAATGTCATTTATTTTGAAAAACATTCATTTAAACAAAGCTTCAAAAAGGTTTTCAAAAAGGTTTTCAAAAATCCTCAAAAACTAATTTTTAAAACCTAACCTAACCCTGACAGAACTCGGCCAGAGTTCGGCCAGAGTTCGATTGGTGGCCGTTTGATTTTTGAATCTTCTAAACTTGGTCCTCATGCAGTTGCGAATTTGACCGAGATTTTCTCATAGAGTTCTGCCCGAATTCTGCCCGAATTCTGCCAGAATTCTGTCTTTGGAACTCCTATAAATAGAAAAGGATTTCGATCATTTCAACTCACTCATTCACTTTCAATCTTCTCTCTATCTAAAGCATTCAGTTTTCCAAAGAGTTTTCTTGAGCTTTAAATTTTAGATCCCAAGCCACTTACAATCCTCTAGTCGATTTGCCAGTGCGGTACGGTCTAGAAGTTTCTGAGTGATTGTAATCAGAAGGCTTGATTGAAGAATACCTCTTCACAATTGAAGTTGGACGAGTTCTTCGTATCAAAGCTCGCGTTGTAGAAGTTGCAAGAACTTTGTAAGAAAACTTACGATTTGCCAGTAGTAGATTCAACTCGTAGCAAGAGTTCTACCGACTGGATTAGTCCTCAACAGAGGGAAACCAGTATACATCGCTGTCTTTGCGTTTGCTTTCTATCTCTGCCTTTACTTTACTTAGTTATGATTATTATTCTGTGATCTTGCTGCTATTTTTAATTAGCAATATTCCGCTGCCAACTCTATTCACCCCCCTTGAGTATTGTGCTTTACGATTTCGTTCCTACAATTGGTATCAGAGCAGGTACTGCAACTAGAGGTAATATATTCTGATCCCAATTGTTCCTATAATTAGTATCAGAGCGGGTGTTACAGGTAAAGCAAGGTAACATTGCAATTATTTATTCATTTAATTAATTGTTATATAGATCACAGTACAACACATGGCAACTGTGAAATTCATAAGTGAAGGCCAGGCCATTAACAGACCTCCACTGTTTGATGGTATGAACTATACCTATTGGAAAACACGGATGAGTTTCTTCTTGAAATCACTTGACTTTGATTTATAGTCTATTGTTATTGATGGCTATCAAAAGCCACCTCGTATAAATATTGATGGAGTTTTAGTTGAGAAACCCCATAACAGATATACAGAGGAAGAAAAGAAAAAGGCTAGTCTTGACGCACGTGCTATTAACGCTCTATTTTGTGCTTTAGACAGAACTGAATTTAACAGGGTGTCTATCTGCACAACGGCTAATGAAGTGTGGAAGCTACTTGAAGTCACACATGAAGGCACGACTCAAGTCAAAGAATCAAAAGTCAGCAGACTTACTCAAGAGTATGAGGTGTTCAAGATGAAGCCCAATGAAACAGTTACTCAGATGTTCGAAAGATTACTGGATATTGTTAATCCTTTGTCCTCCCTAGGCAAAAAGTACAGTAACCATGAAAAGATTCGCAAACTCCTGCGAGCACTCACAAAGAACTGGATTCCAAAGGCTACTACAATTATTGAAGGGAACGACCTCACCACTATGTCCCTCGAAGTACTCATGGGTAAGCTACCCACTCATGAACTGGAGCTACAAGATTTTGAAGAGCCTGCACCAAAGGAGAAGACGATCGCTTTCAAGGCTCAGCACAGAAAAGCTGCTGAAGGTGACTCAGACAGTAGTGAATCTGATGCTGAAGATCAGGCACTCCTAGCAAAGAAATTTAAGAGATTCATGAGACATGAGAAGAGAGCCAAAGAAAACAACAGCAGTAACAACTGGTATCAAGATAATGTTGTCTGCTATGGCTGCAAGAAGAAGGGACACATGAAGAAGGATTGTCCTACAAACATATCATCAAGCAAGAAGAACGACAGGTATGAAAAAGGGAACCTGAAGAGATCGACATCACGGAAGTATGCCAATACCATCATATGGCATGAAAGTGAAGCCAGCGACTCAGAAGACGAACAATCAGAAGATGCTGCAAACGTATGCTTTATGGCATCCGATCAGGTACCTACTGAACTTGTAGTTGATACTTATGATGACTTCACCTTTGAGCAATTAGGAGATGCCTTCAGTGAGCTGATAAGTGATTACAGAAAACTGCGTAGTAAATATCAGACCTCTAAGAAGGTACTCAAAGAGTACAAAGGTGAAATAGGTAGACTTATCGACCTACTAGCTGAGGTTAGAAATAATGTTAGTGAGTCTGGTGAGCTTTCTTCTATCAAGCTCTTATTACACGAGACTACCAAGTCATCTAAAGAGAAAGACAAAGTTATTGACCAACTGAAAGAAGAACTTTCTAAAGAGAAGAAAAGTCTTCAATGTGCACAAATCAGAATGGAAACACTCACTTCTGATTATACTAAGTTGTATGACACTTCCAAAAGATTGGAAATTAGGTTAGGAAAATAGCCTAAGACTGTTGCTTCCTTCCCTAACACGTGTCACTTACCGAAAAATCGAAACATTCCCAAGCCAAGCACTGTCAGACCTAACCCTATCAAACCTTTACCCCAAAAGGTTAAGCCCAAACAGGATTATAGGTATGCTTTCTTCTATACTAGAAAACCTAAACCTACCAACCATGCACACCACTCAGCTTTCAACACTCGACATGCACAATATCATTATTGTGGCCTCATTGTTCATATTTTACCTGTATATAGAATCAGAAAGCTTGTTGATTTAAATATTTATGCTTGGATACCAAAAGCTAACATTTTAGGACCCTACAAGAAATGGGTACCAAAAGTTTCATCTACAAATTATTTTGTAGGTGGAATACCCTTCACATGCTAAAAGCAAATGGATCCTCGACAGTGGTTGTTCACGGCATATGACCGGTGACGCTACATTATTTGCAACACTGTCGAAGAAGAAGAAGGAAGGTTACGTTTCCTTCGGTAATAACTTGAAAGAGTATATTATTGGTATCGGTGATGTTGGTAAGTCTCCCTATCTTGTAATTAAGGATGTCTGTCTGGTTACCGAGTTGAAACATAATCTACTCAGCATAAGTCATTTAGCTGATCATGGTTATGGCATCAACTTTGGCAAAGACAAATGTACTATAGTTGATAGCTCAACTGGTAGTACTATCTTTGAAGGTATCAGGGAAGACAACACACTACAAGAAAAATGGCTTTTCTTGACGGTTTATTTATTGACGGTCGTGGAAAACCGTCATTAAAATGGGTAACCTTGACGGTTTTAGACATACGTCAAGGAAACACACGTTTTGTGTTAATTTAGCAAATTTATACCATAATAGTTGACGGTTTTAGTGAAACCGTCAAGAAATACAAATCTATTTATTGACGTTTTGATAATAACCGTCAACTAAAGTCTGTACGGGAAAATTCCCGCGGCTATTTCAGCTGCCATTATCGTAATTTCTTTTAAAAATATTAATTTGTTGACGGTTTCGCACCAAATAGAGCAGATCTGAAAAAACCCTTCGTACATAACAAAACCCCCCCTCCACTTCGAAAACCCTCTCTCCCCAGCCGACCTCTTCCTCGAGAAATCTCTCCCTCCGGCCTCTTCCTCGAGAAATCGCTCCCTCCGACCTCTTCCTCCACTTCGAAAAGCCTCCCTCCGCCCTCTTCCTCCATGAGAAATCAACCTCCATCCCTCCGGCCTCTTCCCTCTCCCTCCAAACAGTAAAACCCACTCCTCGGCGACCTTCACGACGTCCAACGCGACGTCCCCTCTCCTCGACGGCCTATACGACGTCCTACGCGACGTCCCCTCTCCTCGGCGGCCTACACGACGTCCCCTCTCCATCGAGAAAACCCTCTCCTCGGCGGCCTACCCAACGTCCTACGCAACGTCCCCTCTCCCTCGAGAAAACCCTCTCTTCGACGGCCTACACGACGTCCCCGACGTTTTCACCATGCGGCAACTTCGATCTTCACCATGCGGTATAATATCTTTCATTTCTTCTCTCTACAATTCGATTTTTGTGTCAACTTAGGGTTTTTTTTGTGTCAGCCAACTTAGGGTTTTTCGATCATCCTAATTTAATCAGTAGGTTCTGCAAATCCAACACGTGATTGACCCACAAACACACTTAGAAATTTAACAAGGTGTTTATGTGGGTTCAATGGGTGTTTTCGATTGATTGGGAGTTGGGTTTTCGAATGGTAACAGATTGGTTTCAGTTCCAGTTTCGAATGGACTAGGGGTTGATGATGTCATCAATCTCAACAGAATGATGCCCTCACATCCTGTCCTTTGTAAGTTCGTCGGTATCACTTCATGATAAACATAATATATTCTTTGTGGCCATTTTTAGTTAACTGCACTTGGCAGTCAAGTTTTGTAGCCACATTTGTGTAATATATGTGACTATATATAGACCAGTTAGCTATCTTAATTTACTGAAGAAGAAGAATAGTTGTAGCCGGGAGCATCATGATGATTACGAATTTTGCAGTGTTTATGTTCTTTTGCAGTGTTTACACTGTTACTAAGGGTCTTGGATCTCATTGTTTACAGTATTTATGTTATTTTTAAGTTATCAATCAAATAACTTCATATCAAAGCCTTGGTTACTTTATCAAATAGTGAGTCCAGTTATACTCCTTATAGACACTCATCCTTCTCACTCACATTCTTATTGCAGGAAAGGAAGAACAACAGAGCTTGAGGACGAGATTACGGTCATCGAATGCTGAAGCCCAGGTAGACTTTTACAATATTTTATATTGCATTTGTTCCTTGTATCCTCTATTTTACTCCAAAACTTTTGTAGTTGCACTTTGCATATTGCTAAGTAGAGTTCGTCATCATTACTTTCTGAGACAAGGTGAACCATGTCTAAATTATGGCTAACATGTTATATTGACCTTTGTAGGTATTTTTTTTCTAATCTAGCCCAAAATGGATAAATCATGGATGTCGAAGGATAGAATGTGTAGTGAATATGAGAAAGGAGTGGAAGAGTTTCTTGAGTTTGCAAAACTCCATTCAAATAATCCTAATTCTATTCGATGTCCATGCGAAAGATGTGGAAATTTGATATTCCAAAATCCAGGGGACGTCAGAAAACACTTGTTTAGTAGGGGTATCGATCGAAGTTATACAATATGGGTTTGTCATGGTGAGGAACACCCTATCAGAGGATCGACAAGCTTTGCATCAAGGTCTGAACAAGCACCTAACTATAAAGGTGGCTCCTTTGAAGATGCTGCAGATGCTGTAGAAATGGTCAATGCGGCATATGAACATGTTTCTGGTGACCCCAAGTCATTTAAATCTCTACTTGAAGATGACGAAAAGCCTCTTTATCCTGGTTGTTCAAAGTATACAAAGCTATCGGGATTGATGAGATTATATAACATTAAAGGAAGATATGGGTGGTCTGACAATAGCTTTTCTGAGTTGTTGAAATGTCTTCATGATATGTTACCAACACAAAATGAAATACCTTCATCAATGTACGAGGCTAAGAAGATAATGACTGCTCTGGGTTTGGAATATGAGAAGATTCATGCATGCCCCAATGATTGCATACTTTATAGAAAAGAGTATAGCGATTTATCTGAATGTCCCACTTGTGGAATATCAAGATGGAAGAAGGAAAATGATGGTTCTCATCAAATTCCGATTAAAAAAATACCTGCCAAAGTTCTATGGTATTTTCCTCCCATTCCCCGGTTTAAACGGATGTTTCAATCCTCACAGACATCAAGGGACTTAACTTGGTATTTTCCTCCCATTCCCCGGTTCATAACATTCTTTTTTGCACTTCATATTAAGATATACTAACATAAGTTCCATATTTTTATAGGATGAAGTGAAGAAAAAAATTACTTCTGGAGAGTTGTCTATTCCTGAGAATCGTGATGCTTTGTGTTATGCAATGGAGAGGCCCGAGCACACTGGTCGTGTTACGGCCATGGGAAAATATGTCACCCCAAGATCTTTTTTCCACACTCCTAAAGCTCCGATTGGTTGGGAGGAGGAGAAAAAAAAGTTGCTTGATGAGATTGAGATGAAAAATAAGATGATAAATAACTTACTTTCACAAGGTTTATGTGGTACGCCAATATCTGATACCAGTTCTAACTTTCCGGAAAAGCTTGTAACTGCCTCAATTCCTCCAATCCCTACCATGAATGCACCGAGTTCTCCTTCCGAAGGATCGCGGAGGCCAAGTCATATGAAAAAGGTTTAATTTCATCCCCATTTCTAGCATTATGAATTTAAGTGCCAACTTTTTTATCCCCGTTTCTAGCATTATGAACTTCTGTATACATTCCATTATAAGTGTCTTTCCTCTTCATTCTATTGTTTGAACATTTCTGATACGAGTTCCAACTTTTCTGAAAAGGTTATAAATGCACACTCCCCTATCAAAACTAATGTAGAGTTGGTTCTTGCTGAAAAACAACCTGAATGCGAGAAGAATAAAACAAAGGTACATGTCAGTTCCCTTTGAATGAATACATGCTTATTTTTGTCATGCTTTTTCACTTTGAACTCGCGTTTTTTAGGAATCCATGGTGGTGAAGGAAGCTCCTAAAGAGAAAACGAAGACACCAAGTAAAGTTAAATCACCTACGAGAGCTTCTACAAGAATAACAAGGTCATTTAAAAATCCACCGGGAATGGAATACTTTGCTATACTCGCACAAAGGTTGGTAACTGAAAAAACGTCAGTTCGGGTTCCATTTGACAGTGACTTGTTTGGTACCCCAACAATTACAACTCTTCTCCAAGAGGATTTTGAGAATTTCATTAACATGCGTCCTCTCTCAGTAAATTGCATACAAATCTACATTAGGTACAAGAATACTTTGCTCGTTAAAATTGTTTATTATTACATTAATAAGTTGAGTTAACTTATTTACAAACTATAGGTCATTGTACTATCGTTTGAAGGACCTAAACTCCGACGAGAATGTTTCATTCATTGATCCAAGACCATCAAACAAGTCAGGGATAAAAGAATTTTTGGCATCACAGGATAGAAGGGCAAGGCATATCTGTAATAGTCTGAACTCTCGAAAAGAAAGTCGACTATTTTTCTTGCCATACAACCCGAGGTGATACATTTCTTACTTATTTTCTTTTATAACATTCTGGAACATATAACTTGCTGGAATGTATATTCATATTTCATTCTTTCCCCATTTTCAAGAAATCATGAATGTATATTCAAATAAGAGTATAGGATACTCTTTGAGATGATGGGTTCCTGTTGGAAACCAAATAAGAGTATAGGATACTCTTTGAGATGTTGGGTTCCCTGTTGAAACCCAGTTTCAGTTTCCAGTTTCCATATTGGGCTAGTCTCAGTTTCAGTTTATGTTTCAGTTTTCCTTTTTTTTTCCAATTTGTACCATGCATATGTAACTCAAATCAGTCCTCCCTCACTTAAAAACCACACGACCAATAATCAACCACTTCACAGTCACAAACAAAGTCGACTATTTCTCTTGACATGCTTTGTCGCTTTGAACTTGTGTTATTTAGCAATTGTTTGGTTGTATACTCAATAACTTGTATATATCTTGGTGTTATATGGTGTTACAGTGATCATTGGGTTTTGGTAGTCATTGATCTTTTACTAATAAGAGCATACTATTTGGATTCTTTGGGAAGTTGCATCTGTGATGATCTTAAGCACATTGTAACAAGGTATGCATGAATATATCTGTCCCAATACTTCGCACAACTATAGTCAATGTTAGATGTTTAATAATGACAAATAATATTTTCCACTTTAATTTGCATAGCGGGCTTCGTATGTTTCATGCTCAATGTGGTAACCAAGTGAAAAAATTTAAATTGAACTGGATTGCAATTCAGGTACAATATATTTCTCTCAATATATTTCTCGTTAATATATATATAAATCAAAAATGAACAAGTGTGTAAGATCTTTGCTTTTCTATGCATAGGTACCGAATCAAACCGGCTCCATCGAATGTGGTTACTACGTTATGAGATATATGAAAGAGATCTCATATGATCGAAGCTTGCTTAATCCCAAGGTGATGTTCTTCTTAATCAACATGTATGTTTATAATATATTTATATATTATCACTTATGTTTCATTTTTTCTTCCTATTTTTAAACAGTATAATGAAAAGTGTGTATACACATTTGATGAAATCAATGAAGTGCGTACGGAGTGGATGGATCATGTTTCGCAGTTCTTAATCTAAGCAATCAGTTGAGGTAATTTTTGGACTTTATCTACTTCATGGACAAGATTTTGAGCATCTCTTAAGAGAGGGGAAATGGTGGACTGTTTTAAGAATATGATTAGAGTGGACTGTTATATGCATTTGGTGTGTGTGTGTGTATGTCTGTGTTCCTTACTCCACAGTGAATGTGAAATGAGTTTATGGTATTTGTGAGTGTGGAGATGAGTTCATGTCCATTAGGAAACAACATTTATATAAGGACTGCTATATATAAGTACGTTTGTGTGATATAGGGCTATAGCTCAATCTTATACCAATTACACTTGACATTATATCAGTTGTGTAGAGGAAGGGGTTGGAGTTTAGTGTATCAGTATATGTAATAAAGAGGGGGCTCGGATAATGGAGCATAGCTGTAGCAGTTAACAATTGGGACTGTTGTTATCAGTTGGGGACTGCTCCCTACTTTCTGTTAGAATAACAGTTAACCTTGGAGTGCAGGCAGGTCAATGGATGGGGTTTATGCCCCTGCAGGCAGGGGGGGAACTGCCAGTTACAGTAAGGAGCAGGCCTTGATGGGTCTGCAGTAGGAGGGCAGTGCCTTGACCAATATTGCAGCAGAGTGAGCTTCAGTGGCAGGGGCTTGACCCCCTTAGTCTGAGCTTAGGAAGTGATGTACGGCATGTGTGAGTGAGTGTATGGGAAGAAGTAGTGTCTCGAGTGTTTGTAGTAGAGGGTTGGCTAGTGTCAGGAGTGTCATGTGTTTCTCTGTGTGTTAATAGAGAGTGAGTATCATGGTTTAAAGTATCGGCCGATACCGATCCGATACGGCCGATACCGATACGGTTTGGCATGTCCCGATCCGATACCGACCGATACCCGATACTGGCCGATACCGACAATGAGGGTCTCTTTTCCGGACAATTCGGCAAAGAAAAATTAAACGAAAAAGACAAATCAACAAGGGTTTAAAGCATAATAAGGTTGTAAAAGCATGTAAAAGAAGAAAATCAATCTATTGTATGTAAGCCAATCGGTAAGGTGACTAATATTTTATTTAGTTTCAAAACTACTAAGAATAACACTGAAAATACTTAAAATTATGCCTAAATGTATAAAATATATGTTTTTAAATGTAAATAATTTATTAATAATTGTCTGTTTTCTGATACCAAAAAATCCGATACTCCGATCCGATACAGCCGATACTACCGATATTGCCGATACCAATACTCATAGGAATAGTCCGATACCGATACTGTGAACCTTGGTTGGTATAGCCCTGTGGCATGACAAGTAATGGGGTTTTAATAGCAAGAGTCTTTGATTTGTTGAATATAACTGGGTTTATTTGGTATGCTTGAAACCTGAGTTCACATGTTAACTGAGAAATGGAGTCTTTGATTTGTTGAATATAACTGGGTTCTTAATGAATGTCTAAAACCTGAGATTGGTGTTGGGATTGCTTAATATGTTAAGAGTGCTAAACTGAGTGCTTAACTGAACCATTTCTGAGTTTTAATGTTCATTAAATTTACTTGATTGCTAAATGTAAATTGATATGGTAACATGCAACCATGCCTGAGACTCATATGTATACTTGGGTTTTCTGATGTAGAGTTCTGATACTCACATGTTTTTCTTGATTTCAAAAACTAACATGATACTTTTGCTTGATTTCTGTTACCTATGTATATTAGTTGTGCTTTTCCAGAATTGGGAGTTTTATACATTGCATTTGTTTGTGATATCATAGGTTTCTAATGGACTGAGTATTGACAGATATGACCCCAACCTGAGAATGGGTTCCATTTTATAAATCTGAGATTGTATCCTATGTTAACTAGTATATGGGGGTATTATGAACTGCAAATCTGGGAATATGGGTTTAGTCTGGGTTTGAAATTGCTAAATAATTTGAGTTTTCAGTAAGAACTGAATGTTATAACTCAACTGGGTTTAACCTTAGTTGTTTTCTATGCTGTGATATCTGAGATGGTTGGGGGTTGTTGTTGATGTTAATTGGGAATTGAATGTTAAACTGAACTGTCTCTCTATTTCTGTATTTTTTCCCCAACTGATTTCCTGCACATTTAAACTACTGCAACATTTGAGTCCTCCCTAGATTGTTCTGTCCATTCAAAATTTGATTGAATTTCAGTTGTGTTGCTGACTTATAATGTTATGTTCACCTTGTTTGCAGATTAACCTAAAGGAAATGCTGCTCTGGGTTCAGATATATTTTGGTTAATCTACTCCTGTAAATATGTTTTGGATATGTATATATGGCGTACGAACGTGTTTGTGGTTGGACGTTTGGATGTACTTGTTGGATGTACTTGTTGCATGCTGCTCTGGGTTCAGAGATATTTTGGTTAATTTACTCCTATAAATGTTTAGGATATTTATGGTGTACGAACGTGTTTGTGGTTGGATGTACTTGTTGGATGTTTGGATGTACGAACACGTATTTTTTAATATAAAAATTGTGTATTATAGTTGTGTGATGCTTGTGATATTATATATTGATTCTGGAATTGGATTATGTGTAATTATGTGTATTTGGTAATTGGATTTCTGGAATATATTATGTTTATCTTGACGGTTGTAAAACGGCAAATTTTTTTATTCCTTGACGGTTTTTAACTTGACGGTTGCAAAAACGTCAAAAAATAATTCATTTCGTGACGGTTTGCAAACACCAAAAACAATTTCTTGACGGTTTTTCCCCGTCAAGAAAGACTTTTCTTGACGGTTATTAGCCGTCATCTAGGCCCCCGTCAAGAAAAGTCGACACTTTTCTTGACGGTTTTTTGTTTGTTTTATTGACGGTTTAAAACCGTCAAGATAACGCATGTTTCTTGACGGTTTAAAACCGTCAAGGATACAAACAAAAAACCGTCAAGAAAAGTGTCGACTTTTCTTGACGGGGGCCTAGATGACGGATCCAAAACCGTCAAGAAAAGTCTTTCTTGACGGGGAAAAACCGTCAAGAAAAGCCATTTTTCTTGTAGTGACATATATGTTTTCTATTTGTTAGAAGAAACTAACATTTCAGTTAGATGCTTAATGGCTAAAAGCGATGGGAGTCATCTGTGGCATATGAGACTCGGTCACGCAAATATGGACACAATCTCAAGATTATCCACAAAGAAGCTAGTACGCAGTTTACCGGATATTACATTCAAGAAGGATTCGGTATGCAGCCAATGTCAAAAGAACAAAGCTACCAGATCCACATTCAAGTCAGTAAACGCAGTATGTACTACTAGACCTCTACAATTGCTTCATATGGACTTATTTGGTCCTAGCAGAGTTGCTAGCCTCGGAGGTAAACTTTATGCTTTTATGATTGTAGATGATTTCTCTAGATACACATGGGTATACTTCTTGACACGCAAGAATGATGCATTATCCGAATTTGTTGCCTTTTGTAAGAAAGTACAGAATGAAAAAGGTTACATGATCACTCGTATAAGAAGTGATCATGGAGGCGAATTCGAGAATGCAGAGTTTGAGCAATTCTGTGACACACACGGTTTTGTACACGAGTTCTTCTGCCCGAGGAATCCACAACAAAATGGAGTTGTGGAACATAAGAACAGAACTCTATCCGAAATGGCCAGAGTAATGTTAAACCAGTTTAGTCTACCCAAATATTTCTGGGCTGAAGCTGTCAATAAAGCTTGTTTTGTTCTAAATAGAGTTCTAATTCGACCCAAATCGAAGAAGACTCCATTTGAGTTATGGTTTGATAGAATTCCATCAGTTTTATATTTTAGAATATTTGGATGTAAGTGCTTTATTCTTAATACGAAAGACAATTTGGGAAAGTTTGACGAAAAGGCCGATAAAGGTATATTTTTAGGTTATGCGGCAAAGAGCAAAGGATACAGAGTCTTCAACAAACGAACCATGATCATCAAAGAATCAATCAACGTCACCTTTGATGAATTGAATCAAATGACAATCGATGACAATGACGAAGATCCATCTGTACCAAGCTCAACACCAGCCGATTCTCAACCAAGCTCAGCACTAGCTGATCCTCCTAGAGAAGATCCAGGAACCAGCTACCTCCAGAGTCTGCCGAAAAGATTAAAATTTACGGCTGATCATCCAAAAGATTTAGTAATTGGTGACATTACCAAAGGTGTAAGTACTCGTACATCCAGTAGAGATATTGTTTCTAGTGTTGCATTTATTTCACAGCTTGAACCAACAACTATTGATGAAGCATGTAGTGATAATTTTTTGATAGATGCTACGCAAGAGGAATTAAACCAATTTGAACGGAATCAAGTTTGGGAACTTGTTTCCAAGCCTATTGATCATCCGGTCATTGGCACCCGTTGGGTATTCTGAAATAAACTTAATGAGAATGGTTTAGTGACTCGTAATAAGGCTCGACTCGTAGCTCAAGGATACAATCAGAAAGAAGGTATCGACTATGATGAGACTTATGCCCCAGTTGCGAGATTAGAATCCATTCGCATGTTATGTGCATTTGCATGTTTTTATAATTTTAAATTATTTCAAATGGATGCCAAGAGTGCTTTTTTAAATGGCTTTATAAAAGAAGAAGTTTTTGTAGCACAACCTCCAGGTTTCACAGATTTTAAAAATCCTGATCATGTTTTCAAGTTGAAGAAAGCTTTGTATGGTTTGAAACAAGCCCCTCATGCTTGGTATGATCGTCTATGCTCTTTTCTACTTGACAACAGTTTTTCAAAAGGCAAGGTTGACACTACACTTTTTATTAAGTCCTTTAATGGTAAGCTTCTTTTAATACAAGTCTATGTTGATGATATCATATTTGGATCTACTGATGAATCTTGGTGTCAAGAATTTTCTAAGTGTATACAGAATGAGTTTGGGATGAGCATGATGGAAGAGCTGAAATTCTTTTTCGGACTGCAAATCAAACAAACTGACAATGGAACGTTCATAAATCAAGCCAAGTACACAAAAGATTTGCTAAAGAAGTTTGATCTGGACAATGTCAAACCTATTGGCACTCCGATGGCAACTTCAACAAAGCTTGATATTGAAGAACAAGGCAAGCCAGTCGACACATGTAACTATCGAGGTATGATCGGTAGTTTACTTTATTTAACTACTAGTCGTCCAGATATTATGTTTAGTGTTTGCCTGTGTGTACGTTTCCAAGCTAATCCAAAGGAATCACATCTGTGCGCAGTTAAGCGTATCTTTCGATACCTTAAGGGCACTTCTTCTGTTGGCTTATGGTATTCCAAAACTAAGTCCTTTGACCTTACTGGTTATTCGGATGCAGATTTTATCGAATGCAAAGTTGATAGAAAAAGTACCAGCAGCACATGTCATTTCTTAGGCAAGGCTTTAGTCTCATGGTTTAGTAAAAAAAACAAAATTCTGTAGCCCTATCAACAACAGAGGCTGAGTATATCACCGCAGGACGTTGTTGTGCTCAGATTTTGTGGATGAAACAAACCTTGGAAGACTATGATTTATTTTACACACACATTCCTATTTTCTGTGATAACATGAGCACTATTAATTTGACTAAGAATCCTGTATGTCATTCTCGTACTAAACATATCGAGATTCGACATTATTTTCTTAGAGATCATCATCAAAATGGAGATATTGACCTTGTACACATAGATACTGAGAATCAATTAGCTGACATTTTCACAAAACCTCTAGCAGAAGATCGTTTTAATTATTTACGTCGAGAATTAGGAACTTTAGACGTCAATAATATTAATTAATTTTGTTTTATGATTATATTTCAATACGCAAAAACTGTGTTAGAGATAAGCCAATAAAGAGTCTGTCTGTCACCACAACTACGGTTGAAGCGAAACGGTACTAAGAGTTCTCCGGTGAACCTCTGCTAGCTGGGACAGTACTCCTATAGCTAATCTGCAACATCGCTGTGTAATGATATTTAATCTATAAATATATTAATTATGTTAATTGAGGTTAAAATTACTAATCTTTGAATTAAATATTTGAAATGAGCCAATGAAAAAGAAAGTGTTCCAACCAAACCCGGCGGATTCGGCCAGAATTCGGCCCAAATTTGGCCCGAGCTCGGTTGAAGGTATCAGGTTTAATAACCAGAACCCGAGAGCCTTTCTTCCTCATTGCTTCTAACCAATCCACAGCAACAGCGCCCACGCGAGAGAACCCCCAAACCCTAGTTTCACACCCTTCTCTTCCAATCCAAGTGGTGAATCAATCCAAAACTTTGGATTCGTGCAGATCTCGTCATTCTCTACAACATACTCCAATCTCGGAGGTATAACTCCTTATTTCCCCTCCGTTTAATTTCGCGCATTCCTTTTATTTCACAAATGCACAAGGGATTCAACCCCTTTAAGAGGAAGAAGACAACCAACCCTAGTGAGAAAGGTTCATCTTCGAATCCACCCACTACTTCTATCTTTTTGCCAGTCCAATCTAGCGATGGCGCGTTCGACGGGTTTTGCTTCAAACCCTAGACTAAGCCATACTGTGGTATGAAGATTTTTCCATGAGATCCATATGCACAGGCGCTCCCATTAAGTGGACTGTATTTCCAGATCATCGTCATTTCTTTGAGGCATTAGGGTTACAGCATTTTGTTAAACTCTGTTTTCCCGTAGCAACTAATGTTATTAGACTGTTTTACTGCAATATCATATTAAACACGTTTGATGTAAGCACTCGTGTTGGAGGATTAGATATCAATTTCAATGATGTTCTCTTAGTGGAGATCCTTGGTATTCCCAACGAAGGTGAACCGCTTGTTGACATCACTGAGTTTGATTTCCCTGAAGGCACGACACCTACTAGTTTCAAAGCGAAACTCTATGCACCTGATAGAGTTCGCTCTGGAAAGTTCAAGGCAAACAACTTGAATTTGTTTAATTATGAATTGTACCGTATCATTTACTCCACTCTCCTTCCGAAGTCTACTTCGAAGGATGATGTTACGTCTCTTGAATTATCTGCTATGTATCACATTCTTAAGGGGATTCCATTTTCTGCCCCTAAGACCATTATTCAGATGATGGGACGTTGTCGTACAAGAGATAGAAATATCTCTTTGTGATGATTCTCCCACGCATCTTCCAGCGTTTCGACATTGATTTATCTACTTGTGCTCAAGACCCTGAGCCCAACGTTCTCAAGTTATCTCGTCGCAGTATGCATCTGCTCCTCCTACTGCTCCTGCTACTGCTCCACCTCCTCAGCAGTATGCTATGACATTTGAGGGCATACACCAGCACCTTTCAGATTTGCACATCTCTATGACGGACATGGCTCGCGAACGTGAGTTCCGCGACGTCACCCGTTATCAGGCGAATGCAAATTCCTTAGCTGAGCTTTCTCTAGTTACCGCTGTGAGGATGAGGCTGTTCATGCCTACTTTCAGCCCGATAACGCATATGATTGGTACCGTTCTGACCGTGCTCCTTCTCGTGATTATGTCGGTGAGTTTTACACTGGCGCTCCTCCTCACCCTTCTGGCACGGGTACCTCTGTAGCTGGTCCTTCTGGACATGCTGGTCATGCTGACGATGACGATGATGATGATGAGGAGGAGTTGTGATATGTTGCTTTTTGAGACTTAAACATTATCTACTGTATACTTGGAAATGCTCCGACATTCCAAGTTTTCTATTTTTTTAGACTTTATTATCAGTATTTCTTTTTGAGGACTTGTACTGGATTATATTGATGTCTTCTAAACATCTTTATCTGCATCTTTATGAGATTCATAGTTTATGATTCACATCAGTTTATTTACTTAGCATCTTTATCTGCTTCTCTATTATAAACTGCCTGTGATATAATTCTTTGTTTATTATAAACTGCCTGAGTACAAATACATGTCTGTGATGTTATTCAAATTTTCTTTACTATTTATATCATTTATCATGATTATTTTTTTGTATTCTTCACTATTTATTTTATATACATTGATTACGGGGGAGTTTTTACTCTTTTGTAATTATTTTGCTAAGTGATAACAGGGGAGAAAAACAAAGATCTAACATTCTTTTGAAAAAATGCAGGACATGAACAATTTTTTTGATTTTATTTCAAGCTAAATGTTATATCATTCATAGTTTGTCAATATCAAAATGGGGAGATTGTTGGCTGTAACACCCTAGTCCCAAAATACATAGGACTAAGAACGTAGACATGCCAGCTGTAATCATACGAAGTATACTCCAATATGGAAGCCTCGTATAAATACATAAGCTGTAAATGCAGTAGAACCATAACTAATCTCATCCACACAGAATAAATGAATAAAAGATCATAAAGATAATGAATTTGTCTTGATACAATATGTTGGGCGGAGACAAATCCACTACCAACAACATAAAGAAATAAAATACATGGAAAATGAAATGAGTGGCGAGCGAAGCGAAGACGATCCAAATGCAATCATCCTCGAAGAAATAGCGAAGGTCACGGCTAGAGCCAGAACACCTGCGAAAGACAATAGCACACACCTGGCAAGACACCAGGTCCTCAGAGGAACGTAACAAGACACATAATAGCATGCCATATAAACTGAATAAATATTGCTCAAATAAATAAGTCAATCGAATTTATAACATGTTCCAATACGCACCTACTGAACGAGCGTACCATCCCCCCAACCAAACAAGGACAGGAGATGGTAAACTAATTCACGGTAACGTATCTTCCCATGCTATGAATCCAATATGGTATCCAGACCCAACAAGGTTCAATACCTTCTCATCGAAGTAGTAAGTCACACCTACAACCAAACAAGGACAAGATGTGACGAACTAATCCGCGACAAGTTATTGTTCCAAGTCACGGTCAGATACAAGTACCCAACCAAAAGTACTCGTACCTAACGGATAGGGTAGCCTACCATTCTAAGTGAAATATTGTTAAGAATAATCCTTCCTACGCATGGGCCTGGCTGAATAGGATCGGCATAGTCCCCCTTTGGGCACCAAAGGCCCCAGCAGGAAGAGCATGGGTCATCAACCCCGTATCTCCAGCGGAGAGTCCGGTCACAAGGAAAGTGCATCGAAGCCCATACGCTAAGGAATTGTCCTCCCAACCCAATGCCTACTGTGTTACATCCACAACACAAACCACTATAACCGCTAAGTCAAACTAGCATGCAACCTCTATTAGCGGTTATTCCTATCGTACGGGTTGTACGTACTGGTGGCCAGCCAATCACGTACTTCCGTATTCTACATGCGACACACAACTTCGTGTTACAACATGTTAAGGCCAATGAATGCAACACACAAGGTGGTTCCTTAAATTTAGGTTTAATTTGTAAGAAAATAATACACAGCAGGAAACTGAACAGTAAATTCTAACAGTTATGCTATGTATCACAATTTATTTTGCATAAAGAAAATAATTAATGCATGAAATAGAGCTAAAATAAGTAAACAGCGAATGGCAAGGTGTCTTGCCTGGTAGGACGCCTGGTGTGCTGCGAATATCACGGTGGCACGAACTGCAATTTCAGTGTAACAACCGTACAAGGGGACCTCGTATGGTGGTACGGATCGGTGCATCGGGTCCAAAATGGTCAATTTAGTTGGGGTTGACATAAGGAGGAAGGACAGGATTGGCGAAGGAATAGGAATAAGGAATTGAGTCACGGATGGAAAAATAAAGGAAATTGAATAATAACTATATAATTTTTAGAAAAGTAATTATAATACAAAAAAATAGTTTTCTTTTATAAGTCTAGAAAAATAATATTTCCATAAAATTTTATAAATAATATTTAGCAAATAGGTAGTTTGCAAGTAACCACAAAATAACCATAATGAAATTAGTGAGATAATAATAATTATATTAAATCAGTAAAATAGCCCAGCTTCTTCCCCCATTATACATAGAAAACAATAATAGTATTAATAATAAAATTAAGAAAACTTTAGTGGTTGATCTTCTTAAAACCTACAACAACAAAATATTATAACAATATCAATAATTGTAATAATAGAATATAAAATAATAGAACTAATACTACATTAGAAACCTAAATGGTAACTATAATGGAAATATAATAATAATAATAGTAATAATAATAATATAATAGAATAAGATAATGTAATGATAATGATAATAGTAATTAAGAATAATAAATCTATAATAATAACTATAATACTAATGATAATAATAATAAATATAACAACAATAACCATAAAATGTAAAATAAAATAAAATAAAAAAATAAACTAATAAATACGAAAGCTGTGGATCTCAGTCCCGAGGAGAACCCTCTCTGTTGTCTCCTCGTTTGAGGAGAACACCAAGCAATAAACACAAAAAACTCAGACTAAAAAAGGAAAGAAGAGAGAGGGTGAACGGAGGGGGTCGAGGGAGAGAGAGGGCTGTAGGCGGAGAGAGGGGAGCTCGGGAGAGGAGGGCGGGAGATCGGAGAGGTCGGAGAGATCCTTACAGTGCGTGGAACCCCCCGTTTGCTCGCCAGAGAGGCGCATGCTCGGCCAAGAACCCCTGCGGAGCTGGGGGGGACAGAAGCACCTTACCGGGGGGAGCAGCGCTGGTGGGCACGGTGGCTCCGGAGGAGTCCCGGCGACAGGCGGTGGCGGGAAGCCGATGGCGGAGGAGTCAGATCCGGCGGATGGGGCGCTCGGAGGGAAAGTAAAGGGGGCGGGAGCGGCTTGAGGCGGCGTGGCTCGCCGGCGCCGGGATAAGCAGCGTGGGCTAATATGCTGGTTTTATTCTTAAGTGAAGCCTCCCTTGTGGCACTAGCTCTTCTGGGTTCTGACCCAACTGTTTTGTATGGCCAGATTTTGGAATAACACCGAGGATCTATCTGTCTTCCAGCCAGATGGTGAACACCAGGCGTAACCCTAGCAACGAGTGGATTTTTTTTTTGTTCCCCGCTCTATTGTAAATTATTCTTTGAGGCGTTTAGTCGCCGAGCAAGTGTTAGCTTGTGTTGAAACTTACTTTTGTCTGCCTAAGGGCTGTAACATGATTAACAAATCCTATGGTTGATCATCGTATTTTGTATGACTAGCTCTATGATCATCTGAATATGTAATGTTTGGGACTCCTTACTTGTATATCTGATGATCTAATATCTTGTAACATTTACTTGCTTGCTTGAGATTGAGACACTAGGCTTGTTCTTGACCATAAGAGACTGATGGCTTGTAGATAAACCCTCATGCATCTAGACAGCCGTGACCGTATTACGAGGTGGATTGCACTTCAATGTTCGTAGCAGGCTGTGTGTCTATCCCCCGCTCTCCAGTATTCAAGTTCTGGGACATGACAGATAGAAAATACGACCTCAGACTTAGGCCTTGAAACTACATTAATTAACAGTCCGGTTTAGAAACCATTCTAAGGGTCCTAATTGATTTATTATTAATGCTAACGATTAACTCTAATGCTCGATTTTATTAAAAAACTTGTATTTTTTATAGAAAACATAAAACTATAT
Organism: Iris pallida; assembly: GCA_029216955.1. Taxonomy (NCBI): domain Eukaryota; kingdom Viridiplantae; phylum Streptophyta; class Magnoliopsida; order Asparagales; family Iridaceae; genus Iris; species Iris pallida. The sequence goes on from JANAVB010040681.1 coordinate 36,691, forward strand.
CTCTTTTTAATACTTTTAATAATTAGCAACTAGTGGATAAAACGTTCTTAAAAAAATCTATTTATTATAATAACGTGAGAAATTACTATATTTTTATTTAAAATAAATAATAAACAGGTTTTTATTTTAATAAATAGAACTAATAATTTAATTAGATTTACTTTTATTCAAAATACCCTTTTGGTAATGGAAATTTTTGAAACTAAATAGGTTTTATTACGTAAACTAACTGTAACATATTTAATAATACATTTAAATCTAAAATACCATGAATATTATGATAATCATTTATTTAGTATATTTTTAGAATATTTACTAAGGATAATAATTAAATATTATTTTAAAATTATATTCTAATAAGACAACAATAATATTAATTACTAATTAACCATTTTACGTAAAACATTTATTCTAATAAATATATAATAATCCAACAACTTTTACGATGGCCCAAATAATTACTAGCAATTTCTAATATTTAATTAACCGTTAATTTCCATATAATTAATTAATTATATTAAAATTAACAATTAAAATAATATGAAACTAATTATTCCAAAGTTGACAGAGCTTTATTCTGTCAATCTTGGTCGAATAAGATTATAGATTTCTGTCTAATTCCTTTTGGAAATGAACAGAGTCTTCTGACAGAAGAACCTACCGGAAAGCTGAAAAAGGAGAACCAAAGTGTAGCTTCGGTCTAGGATCGAGGCACGGGGTTGACGTGTCGGAAAACGAGAAGGAGAAACGTCGAAGGACGCACGGCGCGTGCGGCAGAGGGGTGGGGGGCAGCGGACGGCAGAGGCGCGCGTGCGGGCGGTCCGCGCGCTGGCGGGCGTCGACGCGGCGGCGGATGGGAGTGCGGCGACGAAGGGCGGGCAGCGACGCGCAGTGGGTAAAAGCGTCGAAAATGCCCGAGAGGGTGTCGGATCGAGCGGGTGAGGTGGGGAGCGTGGTGGTGCGGTCGAGTTTAGGAGAGGGTGAAGGTTGAAGGAGATGAGAGAGGTTTTGTGAAGGTTTGGGGAAAAGCTTATGATACTTCTGTGAGTTTCTGCCTTGTTTGTACGAGGGGGAGTAGTTGGTAGATCCGTGAATGGGGGTGAGCAGTCGGGATAGTCGCACGACTAGGAGGAGTGGGTGTTGAATGGGTAGATGGATTTGGATAGGGAATGGACTTGGGTAGGAAAAGGCTTTAAATAATCAGCTAAATAATTATAATAACTAGCTAAAATCTATCAATTAATAATTAACAATTTACAATCAATCGATCAATTAATCTTTTATAACTAAAATTGTTTTTCCTATTTAACGACTATTATATATATATATATATATAATATATATATATTATATATATATATATATATAAAAATATATATGTATATATATATATATATATATATATATATATATGTATATATATATATATGTATATACACTAACTTAACTATTCTATAATTACTAGCAAACAATCAAATATTGCAAGAACCCATTTATCAATAAATTCCAATTTGGGTTTTACAATACTTATTCAATGTTCTAGTATCAATGTTTACGATCAATATTCTATCTAAGTGTTCGACTACTACGACTTCACTTATCCAAACCACGCACGTGGACTTTATTACCAGGGTGCATTTATTAAGGCATAATAGAGTAAAAAAAGAAGGGTCAAAGTATGCCCACCTATATTGTTCTGCCTATCGTCCTGCAGAGTCAATACGTCCTAATTCCTTAACTCTGTTGCATGATCCTTTCATCTGATCTAACCATACGAGCATTATGTGCTCCTCCGAAAACTTTGCGAAAAGCCTGCACATGAAACTAAACTCAAATTAATATTTTTTCGAATCATGACTCAGCGTAATGCACCTGTGGTGCAGGGCATTACACCTTATGTCATTGCATTGAGGATATAAAAAAAACTTTATTAATAAAATTCAGGCTTATACTATCTTTGATATTCTTTCTCTGTCATGGATTCGACTTCTCCATGTATTCGAAAATTCTCTTCTACAAGCAAGAGCTTTTGTGGGTTTGAGAAACCTTTGTGACGGACCCTTCACAGGTAATTCGACAAATTTTTGAGACATCAATCAACCTTCACAGACATCACGACCCGATCCCAAAATTCTGGGTCCAGTCGGATCATGTCCAGCCTACACCATTGTGAGACGGCAGTAAGCTGTATCAGTCAGTGGTAACTGAAGCACAACATTCAAAAATACAAAAAATTTAAAATAAAACTTCTATTTAAATAAATCAAACACAATGCCAGAACAAACTTAAGTTGTACTAAAATTTACAGCTTTAAACACAATGCTGACTAAGCTACTAGTAATCGGCTCAGGTGCCTCCTGGTTGGGTTCAGCTATTCCTCATAATTCAGTTCGGGTCTATAGTAGGTACTAAAAGTGAGCTCCTCAAATTGCAATCACCTAAAAATGTTGGTCTCCAGTCAGGAGACGAGCAAGAACATATATCCACATCCAGTATTCTAATGATAATAAAAGATGCAAGAAGCAGTTTTAAAGCATTAGTATATTTTCTAAACAATAATAAAGAATCAGTAAAGTAATGAAATCTCAAGAGCAACAACGATGCAATCTATAATAATTCAATAGTGATTTGAGCGTATAGCAGATCTGTGACGGTGGTAGATTCAACATTTTGGCCAGATGATGGTATACGATACGGCTCAACCCCCTGTGTAATAAGGGTTAGCGAGAGCGCGAGAGAGGCAATATTAGTAATAGGAATTTGGTCACAGTTGCTATACTACTCCCCCAATCCCCGAGTTAATGAGTCAATCAAGCAATCAATTTGGATCGAGAGGGATCCCGTGTGAGTCAGGGTCAATACAGTATATAGTCCTAATGATGCAATGTATTTGATTATCAATAAAACAAGAACATGAATAATATGAAACTTGTCTTATTTTTCTGGTGTTGTAGGTGACGACAGGAAAATACTCAAGCTAATGTCCGAAAATGAATCCTACATTAGTGAAACATGTCTTAGTTCCAATACAACCATTTCTACGGTGTTCTAGTTGCATTCTCTAATAGTGGTCATAGTCAATTTTACTATTTAACATTTAGTATAACGATCAATCAACTTTAATGCTTTAAATTGTATAAAAAGAAGTCCAATTGCATTTATTTTGGAAGGAGTAGACATCTCGATTTATTTGGAAATCTTCATGTATATATATATATTTTTCTTAATGTTATATATATATATATATTATATATAATTATATATATATAATATATATTATATATATATTAGATATATTATATATATCTATTATATATATATATATTCTATTAATGATAAAAAATATATATTCTTTAATGATAAAAGTGTGAGATTGTTAATATAAAAACTTGTACTTTTAAGGCGTTCTAATTTGTGCGAAAACCTTTATTCTTCTTTTAGAAAATAATGTTTCTAATTTTGTTTGTGGATAACTAACGGGCGATATTATCGTCATAAAACACAAAACACAGAAAGAGCTACACTACCTAAGCTACACAATACAAGGCCCAGTGAAACAAAGGGAAAAATGGGCTTATGCCCTTACAACACGTTTATGAAAAATAAAAAGAAAGTGAAAATCCTAAGCTACGATGCAGCGGTCTTCTAAGCCAAAAACGATCCAGTCTGAAGACACGAGTGCCCTACACTTAAAAATAGAATGCCAAGTAACAAGTTCTACAAATCTAAATAAACTAAAGTCGCAAGGTAGGGACAATAGAGTCTCAGACTTGGTCACGCAATCACACATTACTAATAGCTTACGTCTCAACGTACGGGAATACCCTGTAGCATTTGCGTTTCGCTAACGACTCATTCGATCATTTTGGTCGTCACCAAGGTGGATACGATAAGCCTCGAATTTATGCCAACCTAAATAAACCAATAAAATGTTAAATATGTATATATGGTATATTTTTGTAAAGAAAGGTTTTGAGAGAAATAAAATATATTTTTAGTTAAAATTGTTTTTTCTTTAAATCTTTTATAAATACATATAAAAGAGTTACCCAAGTTTTAGGAATACTGCTTGACCAAAACTAATCCAGAATATTTAACATCTTAACAAGACCAAAACACTAACAAATAACACAAGGTCTAATGTTAATATAACCATTTCTAACCACAATCATTTCTTTTATTTTTAAAAATCATCTAGTTATATAATAATTAGTTCACAAAATATTACAATACATTTCAAATGAAAAGTACAGCGAAACCAAATCCGACATGACATAATCTCATATAAAAAATAATCAACCAAAAATCCAAAATAATCTAACCAAAATCAATTCTACTAACAGAACATGATCTCCTCTCAATATAACCAAGGTCCTACCAAGTCCAGAATAATCAAACCAACGTCAAATGAAATACAAGTACAACCACAGAACGTACTTATTCTAAGAAGACTACAACATTTAGAAACCGTAGGACACCAATCGTGTCCTCAAATTCGACGGAACCGAAACTAACTATAACTAATCGAATAATATTTTCGAACACGAAATCAAACTAACGATCCAAGGATCGTTCCAGTATCCACGCTAGCAACGTCCACATTCGAATCCCGTAATGGGATTGAGACTTGTCATCACAGCTACCACGAGATGCTATGACTACTCGGATAGGAATTATACTGAAAGTTGATGATGGATTCCGAAGGGTGGCCTCGGACTCGGATCAGCACGTCATCACCGGCTCAAAGGGTCTCAGAACGCGTTTGGACATGGCAACAGTGTGGGCGACCGTTCGGAATAGCGGCAACGTCGGGCCGTAGGTCGCGGGGAGGCACGCCGCGGAGGCGGTCGGCCACGGGGCTGGCCGGGGCGCACAAAAGCGGGACCGGTGGGCGGGCACTGGAAGACGGGCCAGTGGCTCGGGCGCGGGGCTGGCCGCAAATCGGTACGATGGTCGGGGACGGGTGGGGCGCTACCAAGGCAGGAGCACGTCAGGGGGTTGGCCTCGGGGTGGCTGTGTGCGGCACGGTGGGGCGATCGAGGTAGAGGGCGCGCCGGTGCGGAGTCGGACGACGACGTGGGCTGGCCGAGGATGAAGGGGGTGGTGATGCTGTGGTTTAGAGTGCATGAAGGGAGAGGATGATGGTGGTCATATTGTAGCTATTAAAGAAGGTGTGAATGGGTTGATGCTCCTGGAGGTATCATGAGTGTGGGAAAAAAGGATGATGGGATGATTTGTGGTGGTAGTGATGCTAGAAATAAAGAGGGGTGGAGTCTAAGGAACGGGAATATGAGGGTTGTGTGTGTTTGTTTGTTCTTTTTTGTTTGTTTTTTTAATAATAGGGAGGGTTTGGTGATTTGGAAATAAATGCTAAGTTTAGGGTCCAAACACAGAAACATAATCCAATAATTAAATATTAAAATCGAAATCTAATTTTGACTAATAAAATAATATAATATAATTATATTATAATTATTAATAATAATAATAAACTAAAATAGGAAGTAAAAGCCAAATGATCTATTTTTTTGCAAATTCCAATTTAATTAACCTATTTAGAAACATGGTTTTACAACCTTCCCTTCTTAGAAAATTTGTCCTCGAAATTCTATGGATAGAGATACGGGTATAATCAAGTCTCAACAAGCAAATGCATTACTCTTTTAACTGCCTCAAATGAACCTATTAGCTATCTCATGGCTATTCTACAATGAAAAAATATCTTGGTCAATTCATGCACTCTCTTTAAAATAATATTTTTTCCTCCTTAGAAACACAGTCACTGTCCACAATTGTGGATTTCTGCTTCTATTTCTGAATTATCAATTACCAAAAAATTGTGCAAATTTAGTCATTTTATCATTGTTTACCAAGTATACATAATATTCTCGTAATATTTCTCTAATCACTCTAGAACGTTATATTTATCGATCAAAATTTCTTCTAATATCCGTGTTCCATCCGAATATCAATCGTGCTCTAAATCTTCAAAGATGTTAATCCCACAAAGAAATGACATAGTTTGACTATTAACTACATAATACACATAATAATAATATACGTAACACACAACATGCCTAAAGGTATCTTAACTAAAAAAAAATTATGGGATGCATCGTGTCATAGCACGAAGAGAATGAAATAGAACAGGATAGATAACGTCCTCAATTTTTTTCCTCAATGATATAGCATTCGCCCATTTACTAATAACATCCTAATCAATTCACAATCCTTTTAAACTCGTATAATTCCTTCCCTAAGTGGTAGTCCTTAAATATCTTGATGAACAGTCACTGTCAAAATATATTCCATATTCATACATGTTCTTGCTTGTCGCAGTCTTCCTCTCTCTACCAATATCCTATCTCTGAAAAACTTAACATTGCTACAATATCCAAGAATTGAAAAAGACAAAATAATAGTTACACTGATTTGGCAAAATTATATTCATAGGCTTGTCACTAATCCATACAAGAATAATGTTACTAAAAAAATGATATCACCTCCAATAATCGTGAGCACCTTCACCTATCAACATATATAAGGATTCATATCATAATTATATTCTTCCAAGCCTTAACATCAATATATTTTTAAGTCATATCTCAATAATTCTTACCTACTTTCTCCCTAAAATTGAAATCCTCAAAGTTTTCAGAAATTGTATTGTAAGAAAAACATGACATTATGAAAGACATTTGCCAGATAAGAGTGTAACTAAGGATTCATTTCACTTCATAAGAGAATTATAGGAAGATTCTCATAAACTTCTTCTAAAGTTACCCGGTTACAACTTCACAAGGAATTACCTGTGCTACTAACAACTCTAGTACTAGTTCTCAAAGTCTTAATCCTTGGTGTGGGGGCAGTCTCCAACTGTTTCATCTTCTTTTACAACCCATTGAACTTGGGTCCTGCTTTCTTATTGTAGATAATAGGGTCCAACTATAATACATGGGTGTTTGAAATGGTAAATGTGCTAAGAAAGTTCAAACCCAATAATGATATGAATGGCTTACAATTTGAAATGCTAATACCACTATTGAGATAATGAATTGATAAAATAGGTGAAAGGACCAAGTATAAGAATAAGAGTTTGATCTGAGAAGTCAATGATTGTTTGAAAGTGATACAAAACTGATAGTAATCATATTAATCTAATACCATAATGCTTAAGAACATATGCCTTGCTAGTGCATATACATCTAGCTGAAATAAGCCTTTGGCTTTATGACTCAGATTAAAACATAAGAGGTCTAGGACGTAGTCTCAACAATACTCAAAAATCAATATGTACCCGTAATCACCTTAACTAATGTTTATGCCCGTCAGTACGCATCTGGCTGCAGTAAACTTACAGTTTTCGTAAATTAGGTAAATGGCTATAGTACACATCTGTAATGCCATGGTGGTTTGTTGAATACTCTTTCAACTAAATCCATAAGATTTTCAAAGGGTAAACGTGTCAACAAAATGTTATCATGACGAATGTAACTTTTTCCTTAAGGTCAAATAGGAATGTCACATTCGAAGCAAAGATGTTATAGAAATTATAATGTTGGATGGTCTGAAATGGGTAAAGGTCATACTAATGTGAATACACCAGTAGTTGCAAGGGTTCTAGGTTGATTAAGTCAAATAGGGTAAAGGCTATGTTTCACAAATCAAAATAGAGGTATAATTTGGTCAAGGTATTCTGATAGTGAAATCTGATTTAGGAAAGTAGAAGGAACGGGTTAAAGCTTATTGATTGGTATTAATGGCATGCGTGGATTCAAAGACAATTGGGATGGTAACTATAGCCTAACTTCCAACTAATCCTATGATTTTATACAACAAAATTTATTAACAATATAATGCCAAAAACAACTTATAAGTATTGGCCTAATCTGGGTAAGATTTCTAGTTAATCAAGATAGAGTAAGTCCTTCGTCAACCATTCCCTGGAATGGAAGGAAGATAAATAACAAAATAATAAGTTACAAAGCCTAAAGCATACAAGTAAAGCATCGGTCCTATGTTGTGACGAGTTCTCATACTCTAAATGTTATAATGTTCAAAAGTTCTAATGTTCTAAGTGTTCTAATTGTTTCTAGGCTATTTTTCTAAAGTCACACTTAGACTTGAGTCAAGATGTAGGACTGCATGTTTGTCTAGACGAAGCTGACTATACCAAATTTTGTAGAACTCACTGTCACTCCCGTTTCCCGTTATATGTATCCTCAGTATACGTATACGGATTTCTAATATTTATCAGGTGGACCGTAGTTAGACTTGCCTTGCTTAGCCTAGTCTCGGTTTAATCTTGACGTGGTTTATTTGATTTGGTTTGGTTCAATTTGACTTGGTTTAGCTTGCTTGGTTTATTTTGGTTTGGTTTTGGTTTGAGAAGGTGGATTACTATATAAGTCAACTCCACTCTCTCTCCTTCATTATTTCTCATAACTTCTTTTTCTTCCTCCATTACCCTCCCACCAACCTTGAGAGCTTAGGACTTGACATTAGAACTTTCATTTTATTAACATTAGAACTTTTATTTTATTGTTCTATATAAGTACAACTTGCTTTATGATGGATCTTCCTGTCACGACCCGCTTTTCGAATACGAAGCGTATCCAAGCCCAGCCTACGCCGTAGTGTCGGCGGTAGTACGCTATCTATACACAAGTCACGGCGATGGTAATCTATATCTTATCCACAGAATAATCAAATCACAAACAAGATCCGAATAAGAAATAAAACTAGACAATAATGAATAAACTTAATATCAAGGATCATTGTCATGTTCGGTGGACACAAATCCACTACCAATAGACGAAAAGAGAAAAGTACATGAAATATACTAACTGAATAAAACTGCTACTTAAGACAACATCAACTGCAAAGCTCCGTGGACTGGTGCTGACTCAACCTGCTCAACTGCTCCTGACTCAAACTCGTCTAAATCTGAAGAGATCATCAAGTCCTCAGAGGACTAGCAAGATACATAAAAATGAGCCTTTCTAACAGTTTATTATGCATAAAAAAAATACAGAATAAATAAGTAAAACTGAGTAATAAAATAAACATGAATCTATACACTGTCTACACATAGATGAACTGCTGAATGAGGATGAGATAACTCATATCAATATGTCACGATAACCAAATCGAAATACTCAAACCCTCATCCCTAGTATGGACTCGCAGGTTTGAACAACTACTAACCCTCGTCTCTAGTGTGGACTCGCAGGTTAGCATCACCCTCGTCCCTAGTGTGGACTCAGGTGTGAACCATATACTACTAACCCTCGTTCCTAGCGTGGACTCGCAGGTTAGCATCACCCTCGTCCCTAGTATGGATTCGCAGGTTAGCATCACCCTCACCCCTAGTATGGGCTCGCAGGTGTGGACCAATAACTACTAACCCTCGTCCCTAATGTGGACTCGCAGGTTAGCTTTAAGATACGGATAACTACTAACCCTCGTCCCTATTGTGGACTCGCAGGTTAGTTTCATAATTTCAAGACAAGGAGGAATAGCAGTTCAGTTCATGGCTTCTCGACCACGGCACGACTCAATCAAGGCACAAGTGAACACGACCGATAAGATACAAAGCTAACTGTGAACACGGTCTATATAGCAATGATACAAATATACAAGCAGGATATGAAAGATATATGTCAATAATATGAGAGAAACTGGATAATAATAAAAAAACAATGCATGTAAATAAAGCTGTATAGAAAGGCAAGGTATACTTGCCTTAGGTCCTGAGCTGCTGGCACGGATCAGAATTCGTATCAAGATCCAAGTACCTGTTTATGGATTTGATAGGATAAATATACATTTTAAGAGTACAACAAGTCTATCTATTCATTGTTATGCTTCTAGGTTTATATGCATCTAAGAGTTAGATGGGTATACTACTTGGTGTTCCCAAATTGTTGATGTATTAGTGCATGAGAGTTCCTTATAGCCATACACATACACACATCCCATTCCTCCTAATCACCTGTGGTCTGCATATAACTGAACATTAGAACAACTCTAAGTGAGAATCTTACCACTAGACCCAAATGCCCACATTTGGATACTTCCGCTTGTGTGTCTATACCCTACTGGTAATTCAGATGTGATGTTCTTGAGTGCCGTAATGCAAGGATCCCAGGACCCCTGCTCCCAATATACTCTTTAACCTGGAACAGGACTGAGTTAAACCCAACCTACAGGGGCTGACCAGCAAAGTGATACTGTGGACAGGTTAAGATAGTGTAGACAAGACTACATACATTTCTATCTATAAAATATGGAGTATACATGTATTCTTGGTGAGGCAGTACAATGGTATTCATACAGGCTGTACAGAGCTTTTCTAATCCCTTGTTTCACAGGTCAGATGATACATCAAAGTCAGACTATTCTAATAGTAATGACAGCTATAGTTTCCATATGAGATTAGTCAAAAAATAATAACATGAACTTAAGGAATCCAGGAAACAACTATACTGGGTTTTTCACTAATCAATCTCAATGAAGAGTCCTGCTACCTGAGAAAGGGCAGGAACCAGGAAATAATGGTATGATGTGGGTGAAGTCTTCACTAAGTTGAAGTACTCTTGATGGAATCTTGGACTTGCCCATGGGGCCTGCTAAGGGCACATTGTGTATGACTGCTAGTTTGTCCTTGCTAACTGATATTCCAGGAAGCTGACCTTCATTAAACATAGGTTATACTCCTATTGCTCTAATACTTGTAGAGTCTTCTCCCATCATTCACAGGTTACCCTATGACTACGATAGAGTATAGGTAGAGTTCTAGGATGAATTTCCTAGCGGGTCAACCCTCTTATAATGATGGTTTTAGAACAAATGTTACCTACAAGTATCCAATTGATACCAGAAAATCCCTGTGGGAATACTTCCCTAGGTAAACTACTGATACCTACCCAGAATAGTTGGAATACATGAATATCATAAGATGGATATGTTATCTCTATTTCACCTGTTCCAACCTGATATAGCAAGTCTCTACTGCCACTCCTTGACATCTCCAACCTAGATATTCGATAAAACCAGCAGGCTTGGGTGGGTATCACTGGTATTTGTAGGTACCAGTCAAGAATTTGCTAACTCTGGAATCTACAACAGAACTACTATCCTGCCATATAGATGCAAAGCCACCCTTTGCCACACAGTAGTACCTATGCCATATAGAAATAACTCCCCATCCTCTCTCATACATGTACCCTCTCTGTCAGATTAACCCTACAGGTATACTATGTTATGTGCCCCCTGGTTATGCAACCTTAGGAAACTGACACCAAGATAACCCATGGAAATGATACCATACACCATATCCTAGGTCTGCAATCAGTTATGGAATTCCTATAGGCATGTCCCAATCGATGTATAACTATATGTGATATACCCCACCCATATACTAATGCACCTGAAGGTGTAGATGTACCCTGCTGTTATACATAAAACCATGGCTATGGAATCCTTGCCAGAATGTGTCTAAGTGCTTATATGACTTGTCCTTAAGATTTCTAGCCAATGTCATCACCCTTCTTAATGTCACCCTTCTTAAGGAGTGATCTGTCACCCAATGATTTGCATACTTAAAGCTAATACCTAACTCACTGTATTGAGCCTCATATATTAACTATCAGTACTTGGCTACCTACTATTTTTTTACATTGTGGCTGACAATTACTACCCTATACTGTTGCATACTGTTCCCTGTTTGTAGGCTATTGCCTACTGCTATCTAGTGACTTTGATATGTCAGTACCCACTCCATTCACATGGTCATGTATCCACATCAATGTTGGCATCAACTCAACACTGATACTCTAGGGGTCTCCTTAGTCTACTGGACCTCTCCTCTGCGTCTCACTTGCCCCTTACCTTCGATCTTTGCCTACCCATTTCACATCCTGCCATACTCAAGGACTGACATCTAGTCTATATTAGGCCGCTAATGTTGGTAGTGCCTACTGGTACAAGAAGAACCATGTCCCTGCTATTAGCTACTGGCTATGTTGGTTAACTAACAGCTAGGGGTTAGACTCCCTATCCAGTCACAGAGCCCAGTCACAGTTCTCCCCATTGCCTCGAGGATAGTAGGAGGGTTCATGCTTATATCCTTGGGTATACCAGGGAAGCCTGCTTGGAGGGTACCCCTGGGTGCAAGGACAGTAGTATGGAAAAACATAAGGACCCTTTTTGTCAATATCCTGGTTACTTTGAGGGTTCACAAACCCTTCAATCCTTCCAGAATCTAGTACCCAACTCCTGCCTATATCAGAATTGAGTTTCTCGTGTATCTATTGAAGAATAACATCATACACCTACCCATCTATCTATGTTTTATACAAAAATCAACACCATATGATCGAGAAGGTTGAAGAAGTTACCTGTATTCGGCACCAATTCCAATACTCTGCTTGATCCCTTGGTGACAGGAATAATGGGTATTCATTAGGGTTTTGTGGAGAGTCGGCCAATCCTCTCAATATATACTAGAGTTTGATCCAACTTAGAGGAGATAAGGAGAATTTGGATTGTTCCTATCTCCGTTTCTGTTGGGGATTAAGCCTTGGTTTTAAATTGAATTCAAACAGAGTTCAAGTTTAAAAGGAAATTTGAATAGGGCAACTTGCATATAGGTCCCTGCCCAAACCTTTATTACAAATTGAACCTTCATTTAGTATTTTAACTCAACTAATTTAGAATGTAACAAGTGTATGTGACAACCAATACTAAATTAAATAAATAAAAAAAATTATGTGAGGATAAAAAATTGATCAAGGGTTGATACTTCCATTTTATTGTTCTATCTTCTTCTCTACATGATTCTAAGCATCTTTAGGACTTGACATTTTTTTATTTTGGTGGATGGATTCTTGTAGATCTAAGTTTGTGCTATTTTTAGTTTTTTTAGATTTTGATCTATCAAACTTCTTTGTTTTTAAAATCTAGTGCTTATATGTTGTAGAGAATTTTGTTCTACCCCATTTTGACCTATGGAAGTCCAAATTTGGACTTACAATGAAGGTTTTATGGAGCTTGGAAGCTACGGGTTCCATGGCCATCTTTCTCGGATTTTTTTTGAGAAGATGGGCACCCATCGATTATTGCTGCATGGCACCCCATCGACTCTGGCCGTAGGGACTTTGGCCGCATGAGAAGATAGGCACCCATCGACTCTTGCCGCATGACACCCCATTGACTTTTTCCGCATGGCACCCCATCGACTCTTGCCGCATGATACCCATTGACTTTTTCTGCATGGCACCCATCGACTCTTGCCGCATGGGCACCCATCGACTCTGGCCGCATGAGAAGATGGGCACCCATCGACTTTTATCGCATAGCGTCCATCGACTCTGGCCGCATGGGACTCTGGCGCATAAGAAGATGGGCACCCATCGACTCTTACCGCATGACACCCATCGACTCTTGCCGCATGGCACATTGATTCTTGCCACATGGCAGCCCATCGACTCTTGCCGCATGGGCACCCATTGACTATGGTCGCATGAGAAGATGGG
>JANAVB010040682.1:0-64216 GCA_029216955.1 Iris pallida
GGATATCGATTCGAGGAAAATCAACTTGTGCACAAGCTGTCCATGACCATGCCAATGCGTGAACAGTTTATATGCAACCAGTTTTGTATAGCACGGACAGTATTGAACGACATTATCATTTCTCCCAACTCATGCAAAGTTTCATTTTCCCCAAGCCGTACTCCGATTTAGCGTCCCGTAGGTACCAAATTGTCCGAGGCATCATAACCCACGATCGACGTTTCATAATATTTTGCAGCACGTAAAATAGTCTATCTTTTTACTAGAACCTTAAACTTTCTGGTTTATGTGATAGACTCGTATTTTCAGAGTGAATTCTCTAAATCGATACGTTTTCCCGAGTTCTTGGACTTAGTGGATTGGCATGCAATTAACTTGGCATCGATCGATTTGAATGAATTTGAAGCAAGGAATAAGTTTGCGGGACAGAGTAGAAAAGAAGGGGCCGAATCACCCACCGATTACTTTGCATCGTGTCGGTCGTCTAAGAGCTACGCAACGTCAATCCTTAGTTACGCGAGCTCCTGCAATGGCACCAACGCTTTGTTAGAATTCTTTCTTTTCCCTTGCATCGAAATTGTAATTGCATCCATAAAAACGACGCGAAAGTACTTCATCAAGCCCAGCGGCAAAGCTCCAAGAAAACCATACAGCGGTCCGGTCCCGTCGAAGGGACTCTTATAGAGAGCTCACTCGCCGAGACGCAGCCCGCTGCATCTAGGACTTATTCCAACAGAAGTCGTTCCATTAGTTGGATCGATTCTCGTAACTTCCGTCCAAATCGATTTGAATCGATGCCGCAAGGCGTTAACGTTTACCAAGCTTAGCGATCGAGTCAGATGGCCATCTAAGTTCCCGGCCGATCTGACTCGGCGCTAGCATATTATGAAGTTCCGTCGCCTATCGAAAGCGGGGCGCTACGTATACTGTCCAATCATCCAAGTTTGGTGATCGATCCCGATAGATCCATTCCAACATTTGAAAAACTATATGAAGAAAATTATAGACAACCTGTTGGACTTCACGACCCTTTTTGTGGATTCGAAAATCATCGACTGCGCGTCGAGAATTCGAATCCCAAAGTTTTCCAAAAACCTGTTTTAAAAACTAGAAAATTGATCCACACGACGTGCGTCCCGCCAAACCGGGCGACGTGGTCATGAACCGGAGGTATTGAAAGTTGCGTAACGGCTTCGTGGACGTGTGGGCTTTGACGGAATTCAAATTGGTCGCGTGTGCGCGACGAATTTGATACGTATCCGTCAAAATTTACCGTATCGTGCACTTTACAAATTTCTCAATTACTTTGTGTACGTTCGTTAGATCGAGACAAAACTTGTGCCAGCAGGACCGTATCATTTTTCTGGTCCTGTATGTCAAGTTTTGTCCGATTCTGAGACAGTTGATAAAATTACCGTATCGCGGGCCCCCGGTCCGACTCAACGGGTGATTTTGTGCACGGCCCGCCGGAATCCAACTCGGGACATGCGGTTGGGTTCGTATCGGAAAATCGGACCTGTAGACATGTATTTTGATGACTTTAGAGACCGTTGACTCTGGCACATTTTTCGGTAAAAAGCGGGTCTAACGACGGACATCGTTTTTGCCCGAAATTACCGTTTTGCCCCTATATCCAGAATTGGACTTAAGGACATGAAATCCTAGCTAATTTGACTATTCTGGGAATATTGGTAATGTTTATTTCAGCTTTCGGAGACAGTTGTGATGACTTGGACGTTATGGTGTACCAATTGACGGTATTTATTGATTCTTCGCGCTGCCACCAGGCAAGTATACCTTGCCTCCCTCTACAGTTTATTTACATACATATTTCTATTAGTATATAATTTTACTAGTTGGTTATTACTTGTGATTTATATATCGTACATGCTAGTATAGCTATAGTCCTTGTACATGGTTAGCCTTGTAGTTCATATTGGATTGGTTCTCTCGTGTATCGTGATTGGGTCGTGTTGTGTCTTCACCCGTGTCTTGACTGAGTCGTGTCTGTAAGTATGAGTGAGTGAACTGCTATTCCTTTGTCTTTCCCACAACCTGCGAGTCCACACACGGAGCGAGGGTTGCCTTTGCACCTGCGAGTCCACAATCTGGGCGAGGGTGACTTGTCTTGAAACTGACCTGCGAGTCCACAATCGGGGCGAGGGTTAGTGATTAGTTCAAACCTGCGAGTCCATAATCGGGGCGAGGTTTTGGTATTCCATTGATCTCTTGTTCTTCCAGCAGTTCATTTATGCGTACTTGATCCCGTATCCGTGTTCATAGCTATCTGTCAGTAGTCACAGGTTAGTCTCTTGTCTAGTTCCTGTTTACACACTGTTTATATTATTAAATGATTAAATTGTTAGATAGGCATATTTTATGTATCTTGCTAGTCCTCTGAGGACCTGATGATCTCTTCAGGCTTAGCGACTGCATTGAGTTAGTTAGCATAGCAGGATGGTAGAGGATCGCGATATATGATACAGGTACTTGCTTGTCACTCTCCATTCCCAGAATACGTATTTTTATACATGTACAACTCATGTATATTTATTTAGTATTTATCATGTATTATCTTGTATTTAAATTCCTTTAATTTCATGTTAATTAATTATCTGCATTTTATTTCCTGTAATTTTATTCCTGTATTTTATTTTTTGCATTTTATTTTTTGCTGTTATTCTCTGCTTTTAGTCTTGCCTTGTGATTCGGGTTCATGGAGGGTTTCGAGTTCATGGTGGCTCAACCCGACCCAAACCTCCACCACCACCCTTCCTATTTAAAGCTTCCATCTCATTCTCTCTCCTCATAACTCTCATCCTTCTCTATTACTACTTCTTCTTCTTCCTCATCACTCTC
Organism: Iris pallida; assembly: GCA_029216955.1. Classification (NCBI taxonomy): domain Eukaryota; kingdom Viridiplantae; phylum Streptophyta; class Magnoliopsida; order Asparagales; family Iridaceae; genus Iris; species Iris pallida. Next base: position 2,860 of record JANAVB010040682.1, read on the forward strand.
TCCACCAACAACAGCAGGCAAGTGCAAATCTTGCTTCTTGCTTGGAGAACCATTTTTATGGTTCATTTCTCTTCCTCTCATGATTCTGAGAGAGTTTACTACTTAGCATTTTTGATTTCTGTGGCTGGTTTCTCCTAGATCTAAGTTGTTGTGTTCTCGGCTGTTCATGGGTTTTGATCTCCCTACTTAGCGTGGATTTTAGTCACGTTCATGTTCTTACATGTTAGCGTGGATTTTCAGTCACGCACACGTCTTTACGTGTCAGCGTGAATTTTGAGTCACGCACACGTCTTTACTTGTGCGTGCGTGGATTTTAGTCACGCACACATCTTTACTTGTGCGTGCGTGGATTTTTAGTCACGCACACGTCTTTACGTGTTTGCGTGGATTTTAGTCACGCACACGTCTTTACTTGTGCGTGCGTGGATTTTAGTCACGCACACGTCTTTACTTGTGCGTGCGTGGATTTTAGTCACGCACACGTCTTTACCTGTGCGTGCATGGATTTTTAGTCACGCTCACGTCTGTACATGTCTGCGTGAATTTTAGTCACGTTTATGTTCTTACATGTTAGCGTGGATTTTTAGTCACGCTCACGTTCTTACGTGCCAGCGTGAATTTTGAGTCACGCTCACGTCTTACGTGCGTGCGTGAATTTCTTGTCCCACTTTTCACGCTCACTTGTGCGTGCGTGGATTTCTTATCATTCTTCACGCTCACTTATGAGTGCATGAATTTTCCTTCACGCTCACACTGTGCGTGCCAGCGTGAATTACTTTTTCACGCTCACGCTGTTTACACGCTCACTCCTACTAGACTTGTTGGCGTGACTTTTGGCCTTAGCTTAGACTTGCTGGCGTGACTTTTTAACCAGGGTGTTTCTATTTGCTCTATAACTTATTCATTTAATGATGGCATGACAATTCTTCTATTATACCCTTATGCCTTTTGGCATGAAGTTGATATACAAATGATATATTAATATGGTTAATACAAATGCGTCTTGAGTCCTGATTGATCCATGGATACCCAGTAAGGCTGGAACTTAACCTTGAGAATTATAGACTCGACCCCATGTAATACTAATTGACTTTCATGCCTTGATACAATTGATAATAATGGTTAACTTGATTAAAATTGATCATGCGTTCCTAGTTGGAACTAAGAGACTGGCTAGTCGTCTTATTGAATGAAATGAATGAGACACGTTCATGTAATGAACTATTGTACTCGATTAACCAATCCCGAATATTGGCATACATGCACATGCAGGCTTCAAATTATTTTATCTATTTTACAAAAAATAGCATGTGTACTTTATGGTCAAGGCATGATTACTCCGTGGTTAGATTTGATAGTTGCATCACGCTATGTAAAACCTACAACCTAGCCGCACGGGTATCGTTGTAGAGTTGCGCATATCGTACCCCGTACAGAAGTACTCATTTGAATGACCATGATCTACGGCATGGAACTTCACTTAACGTAGGGACGATTAAGTTAAATAAAATAATGATGGCATGGAGAGAATGGATTCCCGAGTTCTTACATGGCAGCCCTCTTTGGGACTATTAAGTGCCCGACAGGCCGGCTGGTTCCCACAGATACTGTAAATCTGTCACACGGGCAGGGAACGGTATCTGCTTATATTATTGTACATGCTATATTAACGGCGGGCGTCCCGCTGGGACTCGTCTAAATACATGATTGGCGCAATTGATTGATTGGATAGACTAGCCTTGCTCGCACATAGTAAGAACTGAGGAATCCCTATTTGTATAATTCCAGGATAACTTGGGACTCACAATAGCAAGCCGTAGTAGTTGAATGGCCGTTCAAGATGATTTGTTTGTGTACTGTACCTACCATGTTGCCTAACTGAGATGATCAGAATGTCAGGACATGACGGGCTAACTTCTGTCCTTGTTTGGTTGGGAGGTTGGTTCGAAGTGTCGTGATATTATGTGAATCCTAGTGGAAAGCAGAGATCTATTATTATATTCTCTTACTTACTGGTTTAGTCCTTCATGTCGTGCTCCCTTGTGGTAATTGCTATTAGAGGTCTACCCTCTCTGGTTTTGCATGGCCAGATTTAGAGCCAGTTCCCGAGGATCCAGCTTACTTCTACCTCCAATATGGTCAATACTAGGGGAATGATCGCAGGAGGACTCGAGTGGGTTCCTTACTTCACCGCTCATTTTGTTATTTACTTCATACTTAGCCGTTTGGCACCGACATATTAGTCAGATTGTCTTGCACTTACTTTTGCATAATTGTAATTAAGTCAGACTGCAGCTGATAACAATTGTGTATATGTTACTATACCATCTGGCTATGTTTTGTTAAGCCAGATCTCCAGAACATTTTGATTGAGCGTTTGGGACGCATTACAGCTTTATCTTATATGTTCTCTACTTCTGTTTCTTGTTTGAATGATTGAGACAATAGATGTGGAGTGACCATAGTAAGACTTTCATGTAGTATGCACCCCCCGTCTGGTTAGACAGCATTGATCGTATTATACGGTATTCATCTACCCGTAATATATAGCTGGCTGAGTCATTCCCCCGCTCTCCAGTATTCTAGTTCTGGGGCGTGACAAGGTTTTAGTGGTGGCCCATGCAGGTCTGATTTCAGACTTGTGGGGTGTTTTGATTTATAGGATGTCTCAATCACACATGTTCCCCTTGATCTCATGATTCGTTATTCTCGACTCTAGCTTGACATTCCGGTATCCTTTGACTTCATTGATCCTTCATGTCCGGTCGTTTGATTGTTCTCTTGTCCCTTTTCTTAGGGCACTACGTCCGCATCTGTCAGGACTGGACAACAACAACAACAACAAGAGCAACATGGACAACCTGACCCTGTTGGTCAGCAACAAGGGCCAGTCTCACATCAGGAGGCTACCCAGGAAGAAGTGATAGTGGAACCAGCAGCTGGATCGCAGTATCCGGATGTTCCACCACCACCAACAGTTCTACCTACCCAAGTGGACACACCAGCCCTTCTGGAGATCATGAGAGGAATGATGGCTACTCAGCAACATCAGATGTTGGCCCAGCAGCGCATGCACACTCAGCTACAAGAGCAGAATGTGTTGCTCAACCAAGGATTACAGACGGATTTGGAAAGAGGAGTGAGGACTGATTCAGGAGCATCAGCCAGGTTTTGCAAGTACAACCCCCGCCGTTTTGAGGGCACGGAGGATGCCATCTCTGCAGATGCATGGCTTAAAGACATGGAGGCTATTCTGACAGCAGCTAAGGTACCGACAGAAGAACGTGTGGATCTAGTGAAGTTGTTACTTCAGGATCTCGCCCGTGATTGGTGGGAATCAGAGGAAGTGGGTATCAGACGTCCTGTGGCTTGAGACGATTTTACTGCAAGATTCAAGACCAAGTACTATGGGGTTGTGGCACGGTTTGAGCTACAACAGAAGTTTATCAGCCTCAGACAGGCTGGCAAGACTGTAGATGCTTATGCAGTAGAGTTCTACATATTGAGTAGATTCGCCCTAGAGATGGTAGCAACAGAGAGCCAGAGGGCTATGAGGTTTCAGCAAGGGTTTCATCTTGAACTCTTGCAATTGTTAGAGGAGCACAATTACCAAACTTTCGACGAAGTATTGACGGTGACTCGAAGGCATGAGATCACCATTCAGAGGCTTGCGGTAAGGACTGGGGGTCAGAAGAGATCCCACAGTCAGATTGAAGGAGGAGGGGGAGCAGCGCCCCGAACAACAGCACCATCTACTGGCATTTGTATCCACGATGTGGCGATACGAGGACCAGCACCACCACCCAGGCAGCAGCAACAGCAACAGAGGAAGAACCAGCAACCTCCGGCGGGCTGTACTTATTGTGGAAAGATAGGGCACACTAGAGATGTGTGTCGAACATTGAATGGACTGTGTCTGATATGTGGAAATCCAGACCATCGGGTTACCACATGTCCCATGAATTCGAGGTCAGGAGGACCAGGGCAGCAGTTTCCTGCTCTGCCAGCACCAGGGGCAGGCCAGTATCGAAGACCAGCAGTGGCAGTAAGGCCGTTGGCACAGCGTCCGTTAATGATGCAGGCTCAGATATTTCGGCAGCAGGGACCGCCGATGCAGCAACACCAGCATAGACCACCCCAGCATCATCAAGGAAGGGGCCAGCAGCAGCATCAGGCTAGGCCGCAGCATGGAAACCAGCAAGGAGGTCGAGGGCAAGCATTCACTCTATCCTTGGAGGAGGCATTAGCATCGGGAGATGTTGTAGCAGGTAACATTCTCGTCGCCTCATATCCCGCAGTAGTATTGTTTGATTCAGGAGCATCCCATTCATTTATATCTGCACAATTTACGACACGACTAGGAATGGAGTTCGAGGCATTGCCAGGGAGGTTGAATATACTCACTGGTAATGGGCTCGTAGGAGTTAGTAGAGTTATTTTGGCATGTAGCGTTGTAGTTTGCGGGCATTCCTTATCCGCCCGGTTGATAGAATTTTCTGTTGGAAATTTCGACGTTATCTTAGGCATGGACTGGCTGAAAGACAGTCATGCGACAATAGATTGTCGTAGAGGGAGTGTATCTTTTGATATTCCAGGCATGAAGAGATTCACCTTAGTCAGATCAGAGGCAACTCAGCAAGAGCAGGGAGTGATAGCAGCAATGGAAGAAGTTCAGATTCCGAAGGTAGTTGAAAATTTTTTAGACGTATTTCCTGAAGAACTTCCAGGTCTACCACCGGTTAGAGATATTGAGTTCAGTATAGAATTGGCACCAGGAACTAAATCGATATCAGATCGAGTTTACAGAATGGTGGATTCAAAGCAGGCCAAGGTATATCAGCATATACAGGAACTGAAGGAGAAGAAGTTTATCCAAGCTAGCGTGTCACCGTGGGTAGCACCAGTGGTACTTGTGGGGAAGAAGGATGGGTCATCCAGATTGTGCATTGACTACAGGAAGCTTAACGCGGCAACAGTGAAGAACAAGTACCCATTACCCAGGATCGACGACTTATTTGATCAGTTGAGCAAAGCTAGAGTTTTCTCCAAGATAGATCTTCGTTCAGGGTACCATCAGGTGAGGGTTCAGAAGGAAGATATTCCCAAGACAGCATTCAGGTCGAAGTATAGGCATTATGAATTCTTAGTAATGCCGTTTGGTTTGACCAATGCTCCAGCAATATTTATGGATTTGATGAATCGTATCTTTATGCCATACTTAGACCAGTTTGTCGTGGTGTTTCTTGACGACATTCTCGTATACTCTGCTAGTGAAGAGGAGCATGAAGACCACCTCAGGAAAGTGTTGCAGGTTCTGAGAGAGAACCAGTTGTATGCCAAGCTCAGCAAGTGTGAGTTTTGGTCGGATCATATTTCATTTTTGGGTCACATCATATTAGGAGCTGGAGTAGCAGTAGATCCCAAGAAGATAGAAGCAGTAGAGAGTTGGCCAGTACCCAAGACCGTAGCAGATGTACGGAGTTTCTTGGGATTGGCAGGATATTACAGAAGGTTTGTGTCAGACTTTGCAAGGCTTTCAGCACCCATGACCCGCTTGACCCAGAAGGATGTACCATTTGTTTGGTCGGCAGAATGTCAGGCATCATTCGAGGCTTTGAAGCAGAAGTTGATATCAGCACCTATCCTTACATTACCAGTTGGACCCGGAGGTTTTACAGTATACTGTGATGCGTCAGGTAAAGGACTTGGATGTGTCCTTATGCAACATGGGAAGGTGATAGCATATGCATCTAGGCAACTTCGGGACCACGAGAAGAATTACCCAACTCATGATTTGGAGTTAGCAACAGTAGTGTTTGCTCTGAAGCTATGGAGGCATTACTTATATGGTCACCGAGTGAAGATGTACACAGATCATAAAAGTCTAAAGTACATCTTTACTCAGAAGGAGCTAAACATGAGGCAGAGGAGATGGTTAGAGTTGATCAAGGATTATGACGTGGAGCTTCAGTATCATCCAGGCAAGGCTAATGTAGTAGCAGATGCTCTTAGCAGGAGAGGCAGCGCATTTATGTTGACAACACAGAGGCATATCTTAGAAGACCTTCAGGAGATGGGCATCGAAGTTATACTTCCTAGTGATGTAGGAGTTCTAATAAGTCTGCAAGTTCAATCCGACTTGGTAGACAGGATCAAGGCAGCTCAGGCACAAGACCCAAGGATTCAGAAGCTTAGGGCAGAATGTGAGTCAGGACTCAGGAAAGAGATGAGAATTCATGAAGATGGTCCACTTAGGTTTGGATCACGTCTATGTGTGCCTAGTAGAGATATCAGACAGGAGGTTATGGCAGATGCTCACAGTTCTCAGTATTCTATTCATCCTGGAGGGACCAAGATGTACCAAGATATCAAGCAGCATTTCTGGTGGAACGGGATGAAGAGAGAGATAGCTAGATTTGTTTCTCGTTACTTGGTATGTCAGCAAGTGAAGGCAGAACAGTAGAGGCCAGCTGGATTATTGCAACCGCTTCCTATTTCAGAATAAAAATGGGAGCATATTACAATGGACTTTGTGACCGGTTTACCGAGATCACCAAGTGGTAAGGACGCTATTTGGGTAATAGTGGACCGACTTACGAAGGTGGCACACTTTCTTCCTTTCAGAGTAGGGCAATCTACAAAAAAGTTGGCAGAGTTGTATATGCAACAGATAGTCAGGCAGCATGGAGTCCCTGTCAGTATTGTGTCGGATCGAGATACCCACTTTATATCACATTTCTGGAAGAGCTTACATCATAGTCTGGGTACCAAGTTAAGATTTAGCACGGCCTACCATCCGCAGAGGGATCGGCAATCAGAAAGAACGATTCAGACTTTAGAAGATATGTTACGAGCTTGCACTCTAGATTTTAGAGGGTCTTGGGAGAGTCACATGCACTTAGTCGAGTTCTCATACAACAATAGTTATCAAGTCAGTATCCAGATGGCACCATTTAAAGCACTATATGGTAAAAAGTACAGGTTGCCGCTTGCATGGGACGATATCGGATAGAGGAAGATGTTAGGCCCAGAAATGATTGTTCAGACGGTTGAAGTGATTAAGGGAATTAGAGAGCAACTTCGAGTTGTGCAGGACCGGCATCGTCATTGGGCGGACCAGCATCGTAGGCCGTTAGAATTCTCTGTTGGGGACCACGTATTCTTGCGGATCTCACCTACTCGTGGGGTCGTTAGATTTGGCGTTCGCGGGAAATTGAGTCCGCGGTACGTGAGCCCATTTGTTATCCTTGATCGGATAAGCGATGTTGCTTATCGTTTATCCCTCCCACCTTCGTTACGAGAGGTGTATGACGTGTTTCATGTATCTCAATTACGTAGGTATGTATCGGACCCAAGCCATGTCCTCGATCATTTGGAGCTGGTTGTTGGTACCAACCTGTCTTACGAGGAACAGCCTGTGTCCATTTTGGACCGAAGAGAGAAGATACTCAAGAACCGAACAATTATTCTTGTCCGTGTTGCTTGGGGTCATCACTCCTTGGGAGAGTCAACGTGGGAACGTGAGGATGATATCCGATCACGATATCCACACCTGTTTGACTCACAAGGTATATCTCTTTCTGTATACCTTGATTGTCCTGATTCTTCATGCTTGTTATCTTATGGGTAGAGCTACTTGATATCGTGGATTGATGAATTTACATATATAGTACTTGCTTTTGATATGGTAAAAATGATTGCTTGCTCACTAGAATTGCTTGTATTAGTTTAGCTCCGATATTTCTACCTGTTTGGATTTGAAATTCCGAGGACGGAATTTTTCTAAGGTGGGTAGAGATGTCACTCCCCGTTCCCAGAATGCGTATTTTTATACATGTACAACTCATGTATATTTATTTAGTATTTATCATGTATTATCTTGTATTTAAATTCCTTTAATTTTATGTTAATTAATTATCTATATTTTATTTTCTGCAATTATATTCCTGCATTTTATTTTTTGCATTTTATTTCTTGCTGTTATTCTCTGCTTTTAGTCTTGCCTTGTGATTCGGGTTCATTGAGGGTTTCGGGTTCATGGTGGCTCAACCCGACCCAAACCCCCACCACCACCCTTCCTATTTAAAGCTTCCATATCATTCTCTCTCTTCATAACTCTCATCCTTCTCCATTACTACTTCTTCTTCCTTATCACTCTCTCCACTAACAACAGCAGGCAAGTGCAAATCTTGCTTCTTGCTTGGAGAACCATTTTTATGGTTCATTTCTCTTCCTCTCATGATCCTGAGAGAGTTTACTACTTAGCATTTTTGATTTCTGTGGCTGGTTTCTCCTAGATTTAAGTTGTTGTGTTCTCGGCTGTTCATGGGTTTTGATCTCCCAACTTAGCGTGGATTTTAGTCACGTTCATGTTCTTACATGTTAGCGTGGATTTTCAGTCACGCACACGTCTTTACGTGTCAGCGTGAATTTTGAGTCACGTACACGTCTTTACTTGTGCGTGCGTGGATTTTAGTCACCACACGTCTTTACTTGTGCGTGCGTGGATTTTTAGTCACGCACACATCTTTACGTGTTTGCGTGGATTTTAGTCACGCACACGTCTTTACTTGTGCGTGCGTGGATTTTAGTCACGCTTAGTCACGCACACGTCTTTACTTGTGCGTGCGTGGATTTTAGTCACGCACACGTCTTTACTTGTGCGTGCGTGGATTTTAGTCACGCACACGTCTTTACCTGTGCGTGCGTGGATTTTTAGTCACGCTCACGTCTGTACGTGTCTGCGTGAATTTTAGTCACGTTCATGTTCTTACATGTTAGCGTGGATTTTTAGTCACGCTCACGTTCTTACGTGCCAACGTGAATTTTGAGTCACGCTCACGTCTTACGTGCGTGCGTGAATTTCTTGTCCCACTTTTTACGCTCACTTGTGCGTGCGTGGATTTCTTATCATTCTTCACGCTCACTTATGAGTGCGTGAATTTCCCTTCACGCTCACACTGTGCGTGCCAGCATGAATTACTTTTTCACGCTCACGCTGTTTACACGCTCACTCCTACTAGACTTGTTGGCGTGACTTTTGGCCTTAGCTTAGACTTGCTGGCGTGACTTTTTAACCAGGGTGTTTCTATTTGCTCTAAAAATTATTCATTTAATGATGGCGTGACAATTCTTCTGTTATACCCTTATGCCTTTTGGCATGAACTAGATATACAAATGATATATTAATATGGTTAATACAAATAAGTCTTGAGTCCTGATTGATCCATGGATACCCAGTAAGGCTGGAACTTAACCTTGAGAATTATAGACTCGACCCCATGTAATACTAATTAACTTTCATGCCTTGATACCATTGATAATAATGGTTATCTTAATTAAAATTGATCATGCGTTCCTAGTTGGAACTAAGAGACTGGCTAGTCGTCTTATTGAATGAAATGAATGAGACACGTTCATGTAATGAACTATTATACTCGATTAGCCAATCCCGAATATTGGCATACATGCACATGTAGGCTTCAAATTATTTTATCTATTTTAAAAAAACAGCATGTGTACTTTATGGTCAAGGCATGATTACTCCGTGGTTAGATTTGATAGTTGCATCACGCTATGTAAAACCTACAACCTAGTCGCACGGGTATCGTTGTAGAGTTGCGCATATCGTACCCCGTACGGAAGTACTCATTTGAATGACCATGATCCACGGCATGGAACTTCACTCAACGTAGGGACTATTAAGTTAAATAAAATAATGATGGCATGGAGAGAATGGATTCCCGAGTTCTTACATGGCAACCCTCTTTGGGACTATTAAGTGCCCGACAGGCGGACTGGTTCCCACAGATACTGTAAATCTGTCACACGGGCAGGGAACGGTATCTGCTTATATTATTATACATGCTATATTAACGGCGAGCGTCCCGCTGGGACTCGTCTAAATACATAATTGGCGCAATTGATTGATTGAATAGACTAGCCTTGCTCGCACATAGTAAGAACTGAGGAATCCCTATTTGCATAATTCCAGGATAACTTGGGACTCACAATAGCAAGCCGTAGTAGTTGAATGGCCGTTCAAGATGATTTGTTTGTGTACTGTACCTACCCTGTTGCCTAACTGAGATGATCAGAATGTCAGGACATGACGGGCTAACTTCTGTCCTTGTTTGGTTGGGAGGTTGGTTCGAAGTGTCGTGATGTTATGTGAATCCTAGTGGAAAGCAGAGATCTATTATTATATTATCTTACTTACTGGTTTAGTCCTTCATGTCGTGCTCCCTTGTGGTACTTGCTATTAGAGGTCTAACCTCTCTGGTTTTGCAGGGCCAGATTTAGAGCCAATTTCCGAGGATCCAGCTTACTTCTACCTTCAAGATGGTCAATACTAGGGGAATGATCGCAGGAGGACTCGAGTGGGTTCCTTACTTCACCGCTTGTTTTGTTATTTACTTCATACTTAGCCGTTTGGCACCGACATGTTAGTCGGATTGCCTTGCACTTACTTTTGCATAATTGTAATTAAGTCAGACTGCAACTAATAATAATTGTGTATATGTTACTATACCATCTGGCTATGTTTTGTAAAGCCAGATCTCCAGAACATTTTGATTGAGCGTTTGGGACGCCTTACTGCTTTATCTTATATATTCTCTACTTCTGTTTCTTGTTTGAATGATTGAGACAATAGATGTGGAGTGACCATAGTAAGACTTTCATGTAGTATACACCTCCCGTCTGGTTAGACAGCATTGATCGTATTATACGGTATTCATCTACCCGTAATACGTAGCTGGCTGAGTCATTCCCCCGCTCTCCAGTATTCTGGTTCTGGGGCGTAACATTGCTTGTGATATTCTTTATTATCCTTTCGTGCTTTATATTCAGTACCATGTTATACTCTGCTTATTTATAGATTCATATCGTTCTTGGGGTCTAATCGAACAATATGCTAATGGGCTGCAGACCATGACCCATACTTGTTCATTCTCGTTTATATGATTCATGTGGATTGAGATATAGTTTAGATTATACATGATACCCTGCCCTTGACAGCTTATACATACTCGAGTCGGGCTGGAGTCCACTTGATACGTAGCTGGCTTGCTCACGAGCTCGCGTCCGAAAAGGGGGTGCGGGTCGTGACAGTATCAGCATCTACGGCTAACGTATCCTGCTGAAGGTCCAAGTTGCAGGTGTCGTCTAAGGCTGCTCCATAGTATGTAGGACAAAACTTTTCAATGTCATCTGTAATATTTTCAACAGGTACAGTCAGGACAAGAGCGAGCACAATACATCTCATGCAGTTCATAATATAACAGGATATGTAAATATGCTATAGAGTAAGATACATGAAACGCTGAAAAATATATGAAGTAAAAGAGATGACTGTAAAGAAATATCTACTATAAGTAAAGAGCTAACAGTGGCTAGTGATGTAGAGTACAAGATAGACATGTGAACGACTTGAATTTGCACATGAGTAATCTAAGAGTTTGCACATGAGTATACTACTTTGGAATTATTCACATGACCATTTATACTCCCCGGTACCCCAATCAATACACAAGGATCCAGACAGGTTATGTTATTGCACATGATATCACATGAAGGCCCATAAATGGGTGCACATGAATGTATACATGGGGGCTCTGTGAACATGAGAGTACATGAATCACAAGAGTGCACATGAATGGTGAAAGCACCGGAGTACATGATGAAAGTGAAACGCACATGACATATTGTAACCCGATGCTCCCGAGGGGGATAACATCTCATGAAGGGATCCATATAGTACCAATCCGTATTAACAACGTGAAAGCATCAAGTAAGGTAATCTAGAGCATAAATGTAAATCCTATCATGTATGAAATGGTCAGAGAATGTACTCGCCTGGTATCCTGAGTATCCGATAAATATATATGTCCAGACAGAGTAGATGAGTCATAAACAGAGCAACACAGGTCACAACATGTCCAGAATGCTAATACTGAAGATTACAATGCATTCTATATGATTTCTAGGTCATCTAGGCCAAAGTCAACTCTTGGTCAACTCTGGTCAACTATACTAGTCAAACTAGGTCAACTAGGTCAATCCTGGTCCAATCAAGTCTCACTAAGCCAAACCAAGCCTAGGCTAGCACTCACACACAATTTCAAAGCTAACACCAGCTATTAAACACACATTTCATATATATATATATATATATATATATATATATATATATATATATATATATATATATATATATATTAATTATATATATTATATATATATATATATATATATATATATATATATACACTCAATGTATATAAAGCATACATATTATAGGCATTCATATAAAAGGCATTTATATATACATAGGCAAGTGTCAAATGAAGTATTGTGTGTGTACAAGGGTTAAAATGTGTGTGTCAAAATATATATGTACATATATATATACATTGCTATTTACCTACATACATATATACATGCATATTTACATATATGTAGATACATACATACATAGATAGATATATAGAGGGATAGGGATGTGTATGTGTGTGTGACAGGTCACTGTGTGTGTGTGGTTTGTATTTCAGATTTCTGTGTGTGTGTGAGAGAGAGATGAGAGTGTAAGTCAATTGTGTGTGTGGGAGGTGAGTGATAGTGAGGGTGGCAGTTCAATATGTGGCAGCACATATACGTGTGTGTGTGTGTGTGTGTGTGTGTGTGTGTGTGTGTGTGTGTGTGTGTGTGTGTAGATGGGAGTGTTATTCTCAGATTTCAGCAAAATAGTGTAACAGTGGTAGGGTGACAGGATACATATGTGTGTGTAAGGTTGTGTGTTCACAGGTTTGTGTTGACAGTGTAATGTAGGTGTTCTCAGATTTTTTGTGTGTGTAGCAGTGTAATATGGGGATGTGTGTTGTAATAGGGTGACAAGATACATAGGAATAGGTAAAATCCTATGCCATCCCTATTCAGTTAAGCATCAGACATTCGAAAACATCCCAAATTGCAAAATGAAACCTACACATTCAACCTAAATGTGAGTCATCATTAATCAGTCCTGCACCAACTAATTTTATCATTGAAAATCAAATTTCGAGTCTAAGAACTCAATTTTTAGTTATTACCAAAAATCGAGTTCAGACAATACAATTTCGAGTGTCATAGCACACTCGAAAACACATCCAAGTCCAAGTAAATCTCCACACATTAAACCCAAACATACCAACACATATCCCAGCCATATAACACATAATTTAGCATATGAAATTGCATTTGAAACTGCATTAAACCATTCGAAATATCATAAAATGTATACTGTACTGTGCGTATCAGTGAATGAGGAGAATTACCCTAAATTCATATCAAACCCAAACAAATTATCAAATTAAAGGTTGGTAATTGGTCGTGCACATGTGTAAGTGTCATACATGTCAAATAGTGTCCACCAATATAGGACACAACCTGTCCACACCCATTCGAACTGTAACACCCAGTTTTCCAGATGAGGGTATTTTTGAAATTTTGTAATTATAATTATTATTCATTGATATTTATTTCACATTTTGATTCTTGGTAATTTTTAGTAATTTTTAAACTATTTAAAACTGGTTTAAGTCATGACTTGTGATTTTGATGTGCTGCTAGTGAAACCTGAGAGACTGCATGGCCTAGAGCCTAACCATGTCATTAGCATGATTTAATTATTATTTTTAGCCTAGGGGTATTTTGGTCATTTTGACTTATTTGATTTATTTAGTGATTTGTTGATTTGGTGAGTTCTAGTTTGACTTGACTTGTTGAGACCTAGTGAGCTAGCCTAGAAGCTAACCCTAGCCATGGTGACCCTAGTCTAACTTAGGGTAACCTACATTTAGTCATTAGAAACTAATTTTAGAATGAGGGGACTTGGTTTAGTGGATTTAAGTCATGGTTCATAGTTTCATGAAATGACTTATGGCTAAATGATTTATTTTGATCATGACTTGGCCCATGGCCCATAACTGGAAGCCCTAACCCTAACCAAACCCTAAATGACCAGCCATAGGGATCCCCACCCTATATAAACACTTATTCTCTAGGGCTTGCCTCCTTCTTTTATTTATTTCAACATTGGAGAAGGAAAGGTATTGTCCCTCTTGCAAAAATCCCCATAAATCCATTTTAATTCCTTTTTGATCCTAGTTTCTTGCATTAGAACCTAACACTCTCCTATTTTCTGATTTCTGAGTTTAATCCCAGCTTTGGGACAATTTGGAGCATTTGGCACCAAGAGGAAGAATCCCCCATTTGAGGCTTTTCCAAGCTTTTTGCACACATAGGTAAAGCCCCTTAAATTGATTCAAACTTCAGTTTTCTTTGCATGTAGGGCTAGATCTAGGAGTCCCCTAGGTGTCCCTGAAATTTGGGTGAAATTCGTGTCCGTTTGGTGTCCGTATCGGACACGTGTCGTATTGTATGTTAAGTGTTTGATGTAATGCCTCAATGAACTTTTTGTTCTCCATTTTCAAAACAAATTATATATTTGGATAGCTCTTGATATGTAGATTATGTTTGTACTTGTCTGAACACGATTTGAGTTGGTTTTCGTGTCCAAAACTGGACACGAACGTGTGCATGAGGACACCGTGCAGTGTCCTGCTGCTCGGGCACTGTAGCGGACACGACACTGCACTTCGTGACACGAAACATTGCACACACCTGCGGGCAATGACTGACAGCACGCTCACCAATTTTGAGGCGACTTCGTCGAGTGGTTTGTGAGAAATCTCACTCGCACGGGTCGGTGCCTGTCGTGCACGCGCGCAGGAAGTGCGTCTGATACGCACTGTTTTCTTGTACACGACACTGTATGGATTCGTTGCAGGCTGTGGGACACGTTCCCCTATGTTGGGCGAACCCATGTGCACGAGCACGAGGCACGTGTCGCCTTGTGTCGAGAGCACGAGGGCTCGACACGGCTGCACGAGGCCATGATTTCACTATTTTCCTGACACAGTTTTTTTAGTTAGCTTTGACACGAATGTGTCCACTTCGTGGACACGTGTAGGCTTGTGGGGACACGTGCACATGTGTCTGATGTGTACCAGCCATTTAATTGATGTTTTAACATGTTTTGATTTCGAATTTCTCATTTCCCATTTTTTTTCTGATTTTGGACTGAAGGGTTAAATCCTGAATTGATTCATTGTTCAAATCGATTTGTAAGGTTTTAAACTGATTTTTCCTTGTTTAAATTCCATGCTTGAAATCCTACACTTGTGTATTACCATTTCAATGTTGTTGTTGGCTGATGTTAGGCTTTTTGGATTTGAAGTAGGTTTTGAATGTTGAACTGTCATCTGAAATTGTTTCCTGAGTTTGTGCTACTGAATTGATGAGAAGCACTCACACACATTAATTCCTGATGACACTCCTAGACACAATATCACATGTGGATTGAACCTATTGACTGTTGTTCTAATTCGATTTGCCTTAATCATTCATATCATGTATATTGTTAATAGGTTTAAATGTTTGTAAATAACTGAGTTTAGTGTAGGTTAGTGCTAGTTTCCTTTTTCCCTTTTAACTGAGATCCTGAGATGTTAATTAACCTTGATACTAGTTAGATTTTAACTTAAATTATCAACTAACATGTTAACTGATATTTGCACGCTACACTGAATACAATTGACACTCACCTGCACATGGATCAATTAGGAGAATTTCAGGTATGTTTGACACAGCCTACATACATGTTGGCTTGATATCAGTTATAAACTGAGGTTTTGTTTTGGAATTTGAAATCGATTTTGAATGGTTATAGCTACATTGGTTTTCCTTCCCTGAGTTGGTGCACTCTGTTTTCACTCTCTCACACTTCCTTCTTTTGACAGTATCCCTCATCCCCTCACTTCACTGTGTTCCCATATCACACACAACTGGACTGACACACATTTTTCCCTCACTGCTTGAATAGACCCACACTACCTATCCACTGCCATTGGGTTGCTTGCACATTTTTTTTTACTGCATTGACACTCTCAATCCTGATACTTTTGGTACTTGGGCTTGGCCTTTGTTTGCAGCAGGCAGCAACAGCAGCATTGCATTGCAGCTGCCTTGGCTTGGCCTGGCTTTTCTTTGCAGCAGCTGCCTTGGCATTGCAATGCAGTTGCAGCAGGTAGTAGAGCAGGGGCTGCCAGGCCAAAGTGTGGCCTGGCCTTGCATGGCCAGGTGGTCTTGGTGCCACACTTGGTAGAGGGTGTGATTGAGTTCAGTCTAGGTTTTGATGCATCATTGTAATTGATACATATACCCTGAAATTTCAGTTAAGGTAGACATATAGGTAGGTGTGTGATCATATATGTTAGGTACCATTGACACTTGTTTGAGTTAGCCACTCCTTCAATCCAACATTCATGCACATTTTGTCCTACAAGTGCTGTGTCCTGAAATTTCCATGTCCTGTCCTGTGCATCAGGATTGAATATTTCAATCCATTCATTTGCTATACCCAGTTTTGTCCTTGAGTGTTCTGACCATATGGTAGGTAAATCCCCCTTTTTGCAATGACTGAACCTGTTTTGCATATCCTTTTGTTCACATAGATGCTATTGACACAGTGACTGAAACTTCCTGTTTTACATGAACCAGTAACACACATGACACATTCCCTTAGCCCATACACCCACACATAATATCACATGGTACACACACACACAATCTGGAATGGACCTTCACACACACCCTACTTTATGTCATAGTCCACACACATGCCTATGCCTTAACTAAGAACCCCTAAATTCCTAATTCACCCTTTCACCTTTGGCACACACCATGGTATCACATATACATGTCCACCTCCATATGCATTATAAGGGTTAATGGCCTATATGTACATATATGAATATTTTGTCTATATGGCATATAGCCTATGAGTGTATATCTTTATATGATGATAATACCTATATATGACATGCCTAGTATAGCTTTGCATATCATTCTATAGCCTAGGGTACATATATATTATATTGGTGTATGATACTTGGCATGGTTGTACTAGTGTGGTCCTATTGGCTTGTGCTTGTACTTGATTGCTAGATTAGGCTTGGTTAGGCCTAGTGAGACTTGTTAGACTTGATTGGACTAAGATTGACCTAGTTTGGCTAGAGTATTAACTTGGGTTGACCCAGAGTTGACCAAGTTTGACTTGGACCTAGTTTGCCTTAGCCAGTTGACCAGGGTTGACTTAGAGTTGACCTTGACCTAGATTGGCCTAGAAATTATGTAGATTGCATCATAGACTCCATTCATCTTATTTTAAACATATTATAACCTGTACTGCTTTATTTAGGACATTGTGACTCCGATGCAGACATCTGATATTTTATTACTCTTTTCAGAGTATCAGGCGAGTATATTCTCTGATAGTTCTCTCATTTATTTGTCAATTACTGTATTTCAGTTCTAGTTAGCTGTATGTGATTCTCTGTTACAAACACGTACTGTTATTCTGGATTCATGTATACGACACACATTTATTCTGGCCTCATTTACTGGTATCATCGTTCCGGCTTCTATTACTGGAATCACCTACTGGAATCATTACTGGAATCACCCCGGAATCATTTACTGGTATCATTGTACTTGGCTGGACTCATCTTGAATCATTGTGTCGGAATTCTGGATTCACTTGCTGGGAGAGGAAATACTAGAGTAAGACATGTAGACATACCCCATTACTGGAATCACCCCTACTGGAATCTACTGGAATGATAGCCATCTCACACCCGGCCAGGTGTGTGATGTGCCGGATTTACCCACAGCCGTTTACATGTCGATCTCGGTATTTTAAAACACACTGCTAGAGTATAGGCTGGACTCACCCTAGAATTATTGATCACTATGACTGGTATCGTCCCTTGCTGGATTCATCTTGTATGAGATTCATCATGTACTGGACTTACATTGGAGTTACACTTGTCTACATATTGTCTGGACTTTATATCATACTACCCTGGTTCAGCTAGTTCTATTTTTACAGTCTTCATTGCTATGATTCTTCTCTTGTTTAGTATTTACTTTCCTTGCACTTTATCTGTCTTCTTACCATCACCTGAATATAAACTGCCATTTTTATCAATACAACTGCCTATAACTGCTTTATAGTTCTCTGTCATTTACTTGGGTTTTCTAGATGAGATTGTGCTCGTTCCTGTCCTGACTGGACCTGTTGAAAATTTTATAGATGATTGCCCTGAGGACACATGCCCTACATTTTACTGAGGAGATGGCTTAGCTACCTATGGCCCCGACACTCAGGAGTGATCGGGATTTAGTCTAGTAGACTTGCTTTTATTTTTTATTTAGAGCTTGTTGTATAGATTTGAGACTTGAGATGTATTTGAGATTATTCAGATGTTATTATTATTTCAGTATTAGTTTTGTCTTCAATTTCTTAGTTCAATTCTGTGTTATCTTATCGTGCTTAGACTGTGATTGAGATACACCTTATCTTATACTTGTCCTCCGTTCGGAGTTGATCATGATGAGTACATTATATACTGCATGAGTTGATGGTTAGTTAGAGACTTAGAACAGCGTTCTACCGCCGACACTGCGGCGTAGGCTGGGCGCTGTTACGTACTCGTACCCTCACAGTGGGTGCGGGTCGTGACACGTTTTTAGTGGTGGCCCATGCAGGTCGAGAGTCACATTAGTGCGATATCGTAGTAGTACAGCGACTTAGTTGTACTGCTGCGAGCCTGCGTTAGGACTGAAAGATAGGCTTTACCAGAGAGGCACTCAATCACAGTTAGGAAAAATTCTGCTTTGAATCATGCCATCTACATATCGTACTGATTTGCCTTCTTTGAAATAACTGTCCTCCTTTGATATATCGATTCCTGCTCAGTATTGACTTCCTTGTTCGATCTGTCTTCAGGATGGTGGAGACACGATCACATCGCTCGGGTGCAGCAGTCGTTGTAGAGGGGACTGCCACCTCTCAGCCTGATCAGCAGGGTCAGGTGGATGCAGCTCCTGTTACCTCTGCCCATATTGAGACTTCAGCAGCAGCAGCAGGGGGTGTGCCTCCACCAGCTTTAGGGCAGGACCCAGTTATCCCAGAGATGGAGTTCCAGCAGCCGCCGTCTACAGGACACGTGGATGCGGCACAGATGTTTGCCTACTTCCAGCAGTTTATGGACCGGCAGCAGGCCCGACAGGACCGAGGCATGGAGTTGGCCCTTACGGCAGTCGCAGCTCGACCAGTGATACAGCAGCCGAGGACACCGGGGATCGAGCAGTTTCAGAAGATGAGCCCCAGAGACTTTTTGGGGACAGAGGGGATCCTATATGCCGATGAGTGGATCGAGCATATAGAGGAGATTTTTTGCCTGGCCAGGATACCAGCAGATCTTCAGATCGAGGCTGCAGCTAGCCGGATGCGAGATCTTGCTCGCACCTGGTATCAGTCAGACCCCAGGGTGGGAGTAGCTGGACAGACTTGGGAGGAGTTCAGGGGCTTCTTCAAGAAGAAGTTCTTTCCAGATTCAGCGCTCAGAGCCTTGGAGTCGCAGTTCGAGAGCCTAGTGCAGGGGAGCCTATCAGTGGAGGAGTACGCCGGGGAGTTTGGCCGCCTCAGCAGATTCGTAGAGGGCTTGAGCGAGGCGGCAAAGGCCCAGAGGTTCTGGAAGGGTCTGGTCAAGGAGGTCAAGTCCCTGACCAAGGGGAACAGAGATGCTACTTTTGAGGAGATCTTGACGGGAGCCTTATTGGCGGAGGATGATCTTGAGCTTAGGCTCAAGAGGGGACGGGACGCTCACGGTACCAGCAGCAGCGGAGGCCAGGCCAAGAGGCCTCATGTGCAGACTCTGCAGACACAGGCACCAGTGGGAGTTCAGCAGGTGCAGCATCAGTATCGGGGTCAGGACCCGAAGGCGATTAGTTGTTCCTACTGCAAGAAGCCGGGACACATCTGGGAGCAGTGCAAGAAGAGGTTGAGGGTTTGCTATTTCTGTGGGTCAGCTGCCCACCAGAAGATAGATTGTCCTATTGCACCTTCTTTTGAGGGGGCTAGGCCACCTGTAGCTCAGCACCAGAGGGGTGGAGCTTTTGCGATGGCAGCTGAGGAGACTGACATCGCAGGTGATAGATTAGCAGGTTTGACCTTCTTGTTCTTCCTCCCCACTTCCATGTGTGATTTCCCTTAGTACCTGCCAGGATATTGCTTGTGATTGCTAGATAGTATAGCTACCCTGTTCGAGACTGTGGAATCACGACCAGTAGGATTGTATTGCTTCGACTTTGATTGCTTGGGGGTTTGACCTAGGAGAGGTGCGATCATCTTAATTTCGAGGACGAAATTTTTATAAGGTGGGTAGGATTGTAACACCCAGTTTTCCAGATGAGGGTATTTTTGAAATTTTGTAATTATAATTATTATTCATTGATATTTATTTCACATTTTGATTCTTGGTAATTTTTAGTAATTTTTAAACTATTTAAAACTGGTTTAAGTCATGACTTGTGATTTTGATGTGCTGCTAGTGAAACCTGAGAGACTGCATGGCCTAGAGCCTAACCATGTCATTAGCATGATTTAATTATTATTTTTAGCCTAGGGGTATTTTGGTCATTTTGACTTATTTGATTTATTTAGTGATTTGTTGATTTGGTGAGTTCTAGTTTGACTTGACTTGTTGAGACCTAGTGAGCTAGCCTAGAAGCTAACCGTAGCCATGGTGACCCTAGTCTAACTTAGGGTAACCTACATTTAGTCATTAGAAACTAATTTTAGAATGAGGGGACTTGGTTTAGTGGATTTAAGTCATGGTTCATAGTTTCATGAAATGACTTATGGCTAAATGATTTATTTTGATCATGACTTGGCCCATGGCCCATAACTGGAAGCCCTAACCCTAACCAAACCCTAAATGACCAGCCATAGGGATCCCCACCCTATATAAATACTTATTCTCTAGGGCTTGCCTCCTTCTTTCATTTATTTCAACATTGGAGAAGGAAAGGTATTGTCCCTCTTGCAAAAATCCCCATAAATCCATTTTAATTCCTTTTTGATCCTAGTTTCTTGCATTAGAACCTAACACTCTCCTATTTTCTGATTTCTGAGTTTAATCCCAGCTTTGGGATAATTTGGAGCATTTGGCACCAAGAGGAAGAATCCCCCATTTGAGGCTTTTCCAAGCTTTTTGCACACATAGGTAAAACCCCTTAAATTGATTCAAACTTTAGTTTTCTTTGCATATAGGGCTAGATCTAGGAGTCCCCTAGGTGTCCCTGAAATTTGGGTGAAATTCGTGTCCGTTTGGTGTCCGTATCGGACACGTGTCGTATTGTATGTTAAGTGTTTGATGTAATGCCTCAATGAACTTTTTGTTCTCCATTTTCAAAACAAATTATATATTTGGATAGCTCTTGATATGTAGATTATGTTTGTACTTGTCTGAACACGATTTGAGTTGGTTTTCATGTCCAAAACTGGACACGAACGTGTGCACGAGGACACTGTGCAGTGTCCTGCTGCTCGGGCACTGTAGCGGACACGACACTGCACTTCGTGACACGAAACTTTGCACACACCTGCGGGCAATGACTGACAGCACGCTCACCAATTTTGAGGCGACTTCGTCGAGTGGTTTGTGAGAAATCTCACTCGCACGGGTCGGTGCCTGTCGTGCACGCGCGCAGGAAGTGCGTCTGATACGCACTATTTTCTTGTACACGACACTGTATGGATTCGTTACAGGCTATGGGACACGTTCCCCTATGTTGGGCGAACCCACGTGCACGAGCACGAGGCACGTGTCGCCTTGTGTCGAGAGCACGAGGGCTCGACACGGCTGCACGAGGCCATGATTTCACTGTTTTCCTGACACAGTTTTTTTAGTTAGCTTTGACACGAATGTGTCCACTTCGTGGACACGTGTAGGCTTGTGGGGATACGTGCACATGTGTCTGATGTGTACCAGCCATTTAATTGATGTTTTAACATGTTTTGATTTCGAATTTCTCATTTTCCATTTTTTTCTGATTTTGGACTGAAGGGTTAAATCCTGAATTGATTCATTGTTCAAATCGATTTGTAAGGTTTTAAACTGATTTTTCCTTGTTTAAATTCCATGCTTGAAATCCTACACTTGTGTATTACCATTTCAATGTTGTTGTTGGCTGATGTTAGGCTTTTTGGATTTGAAGTAGGTTTTGAATGTTGAACTGTCATCTAAAATTGTTTCCTGAGTTTGTGCTACTGAATTGATGAGAAGCACTCACACACATTAATTCCTGATGACACTCCTAGACACAATATCACATGTGGATTGAACCTAGTGACTGTTGTTCTAATTCGATTTGCCTTAATCATTCATATCATGTATATTGTTAATAGGTTTAAATGTTTGTAAATAACTGAGTTTAGTGTAGGTTAGTGCTAGTTTCCTTTTTCCCTTTTAACTGAGATCCTGAGATGTTAATTAACCTTGATACTAGTTAGATTTTAACTTAAATTATCAACTAACATGTTAACTGATATTTGCACGCTACACTGAATACAATTGACACTCACCTGCACATGGATCAATTAGGAGAATTTCAGGTATGTTTGACACAGCCTACATACATGTTGGCTTGATATCAGTTATGAACTGAGGTTTTGTTTTGGAATTTGAAATCGATTTTGAATGGTTATAGCTACATTGGTTTTCCTTCCCTGAGTTGGTGCACTCTGTTTTCACTCTCTCACACTTCCTTCTTTTGACAGTATCCCTCATCCCCTCACTTCACTGTGTTCCCATATCACACACAACTGGACTGACACACATTTTTCCCTCACTGCTTGAACAGACCCACACTACCTATCCACTGCCATTGGGTTGCCTGTACATTTTTTTTCACTGCATTGACACTCTCAATCCTGATACTTTTGATACTTGGGCTTGGCCTTTGTTTGCAGCAGGCAGCAACAGCAGCATTGCATTGCAGCTGCCTTGGCTTGGCCTGGCTTTTCTTTGCAGCAGCTGCCTTGGCATTGCAATGCAGTTGCAGCAGGTAGTAGAGCCGGGGCTGCCAGGCCAAAGTGTGGCTTGGCCTTGCATGGCCAGGTGGGCTTGGTGCCACACTTGGTAGAGGGTGTGATTGAGTTCAGTCTAGGTTTTGATGCATCATTGTAATTGATACATATACCCTGAAATTTCAGTTAAGGTAGACATATAGGTAGGTGTGTGATCATATATGTTAGGTACCATTGACACTTGTTTGAGTTAGCCACTCCTTCAATCCAACATTCATGCACATTTTGTCCTACAAGTGCTGTGTCCTGAAATTTCCATGTCCTGTCCTGTGCATCAGGATTGAATATTTCAATCCATTCATTTGCTATACCCAGTTTTGTCCTTGAGTGTTCTGACCATATGGTAGGTAAATCCCCCTTTTTGCAATAACTGAACCTGTTTTGCATATCCTTTTGTTCACATAGATGCTATTGACACAGTGACTGAAACTTCCTGTTTTACATGAACCAGTAACACACATGACACATTCCCTTAGCCCATACACCCACACATAATATCACATGGTACACACACACACAATCTGGAATGGACCTTCACACACACCCTACTTTATGTCATAGTCCACACACATGCCTATGCCTTAACTAAGAACCCCTAAATTCCTAATTCACCCTTTCACCTTTGGCACACACCATGGTATCACATATACATGTCCACCTCCATATGCATTATAAGGGTTAATGGCCTATATGTACATATATGAATATTTTGTCTATATGGCATATAGCCTATGAGTGTATATCTCTATATGATGATAATACCTATATATGACATGCCTAGTATAGCTTTGCATATCATTCTATAGCCTAGGGTACATATATATTATATTGGTGTATGATACTTGGCATGGTTGTACTAGTATGGTCCTATTGGCTTGTGCTTGTACTTGATTGCTAGATTAGGCTTGGTTAGGCCTAGTGAGACTTGTTAGACTTGATTGGACTAAGATTGACCTAGTTTGGCTAGAGTATTAACTTGGGTTGACCCAGAGTTGACCAAGTTTGACTTGGACCTAGTTTGCCTTAGCCAGTTGACCAGGGTTGACTTAGAGTTGACCTTGACCTAGATTGGCCTAGAAATCATGTAGATTGCATCATAGACTCCATTCATCTTATTTTAAACATATTATAACCTGTACTGCTTTATTTAGGACATTGTGACTCCGGTGCAGACATCTGATATTTCATTACTCTTTTCAGAGTATCAGGCGAGTATATTCTCTGATAGTTCTCTCATTTATTTGTCAATTACTGTATTTCAGTTCTAGTTAGCTGTATGTGATTCTCTGTTACAAACACGTACTGTTATTCTGGATTCATGTATACGACACACATTTATTCTGGCCTCATTTACTGGTATCATCGTTCCGGCTTCTATTACTGGAATCACCTACTGGAATTATTACTGGAATCACCCCGAAATCAATTACTGGTATCATTGTACTTGGCCGGACTCATCTTGAATCATTGTGTCGGAATTCTGGATTCACTTGCTGGGAGGGGAAATACTAGAGTAAGACATGTAGACATACCCCATTACTGGAATCACCCCTACTGGAATCTACTGGAATGATAGCCATCTCACACCCGGCCAGGTGTGTGATGTGCCGGATTTACCCACAGCCGTTTACATGTCGATCTCGATATTTTAAAACACACTGCTAGAGTATAGGCTGGACTCACCCTGGAATCATTGATAACTCTGACTGGTATCGTCCCTTGTTGGATTCATCTTGTATGAGATTCATCCTGTACTGGACTTACATTGGAGTTACACTGGTCTACATATTGTCTGGACTTTATATCATACTACCCTGGTTCAGCTAGTTCTATTTTTACAGTCTTCATTGCTATGATTCTTCTCTTGTTTAGTATTTACTTTCCTTGCACTTTATCTGTCTTCTTACCATCACCTGAATATAAACTGCCATTTTCATCAATACAACTGCCTATACCTGCTTTATAGTTCTCTGTCATTTACTTGGGTTTTCTAGATGAGATTGTGCTCGTTCCTGTCATGACTGGACCTGTTGAAAATTTTACAGATGATTGCCCTGAGGACACATGCCCTACATTTTACTGAGGAGATGGCTTAGCTACCTATGGCCCCGACACTCAGGAGTGATCGGGATTTAGTCTAGTAGACTTGCTTTTATTTTTCATTTAGAGCTTGTTGTATAGATTTGAGACTTGAGATGTATTTGAGATTATTCAGATGTTATTATTATTTCAGTATTAGTTTTGTCTTCAATTTCTTAGTTCAATTCTGTGTTGTCTTATCGTGCTTAGACTGTGATTGAGATACACCTTATCTTATACTTGTCCTCCGTTCGGAGTTGATCATGATGAGTACATTATATACTGCATGAGTTGATGGTTAGTTAGAGACTTAGAACAGCGTTCTACCGCCGACACTGCGGCGTAGGCTGGGCGCTGTTACGTACTCGTACCCTCATAGTGGGTGCGGGTCGTAACACGAACTCGTACAGACACACGCACAGACACACAGTCTCGTGCACGTGTGTGTGTGAGTCTAGGACACGACACACGACACCACTCGTGCACGTGTCCACGTGTTCGCCTTGGGTAGGGCTACGTGTCCAAAGGCCTTATATGTGACCACGACTCATCGTGTCGTGTCACAAGAGCCGTATCAAAGCACGATACTGGCCTATACATGTACAGTGCAATCCCCATACGAGTTTGATTCCTCACGAATCACTCGAAGGATTTGCCTCATATTGAGTGCACAAGGTGTCAGTCACTGTCCCTTTTGTCACAAAATTATCGAGCCATATCGTGTCGTGTCATGTGCATACGACATAGCAAGTAGCAGGGCATGCGCACGGCTCCGTGCGAGCGTGTCCGTGCCCTGTTACGACTCGGATACGACACGAGGACAGCTCAGAACAATATGAAATAACATAACACATATAGATCTAAGGATTCAATCAAAAAGTTTTAGAAAAACGGGAAAAAATTCTCTTTGTGACATTTCATCAAACACCTTCATACAACCTATGATACGTGTCCGATACGAACACGAAAACGACACGAAATCACATAAGACTAACTCCACAGCTAGGGGACACCTAGATCTATGCATTCATGCAAAGAAATCAAGAAATAGAGGTGGTTTGGTGGGTTTACCTATTGAGTGTTAAACTCAATAAAAAAGCTCAATATAGAAGAATCCCTCTAGCAACTCAAAAGCCCCAAATTGCACAATAGCTGTGATTTCTCACCACAAACAGTAAGTAGACAATAATTAGATCCTAATGCAAAATACTAGAGTTAAAAAGGAAGAGAAATGAAGAAATTAGGAAAGATTGCAAAGGGGGACAAACCTTGTTCTTGCCAAAAGTGAAAGTGGTGTAAAAAGAGGCAAGAATGAAATATGAGAGATTAAATAGGAAGGGGGAAACCCTAGGGGGGCGGCCACATGTAGGAAAATTAGGGTTAGGGTTGATGGCTAGTGGGCTATGGGCCAAGTGCAATGTCAAATTGGTTCAATCCCTTAGCTATTAGTTCAAACACCTATAACACCTAATCTCTTCATACAACTTAGTCCAACAAGTCAACTTGGGTCGACTTAAGTTAGACTAGGGTCCCACCATGCTAACCAAGTCACCATAGTCAAAGTCAACATCTAGGCTAGTCTCCAAAGTCTCAACTAGCAAAGGTCAAAAATAACAACCATCACTCAAACAAATCAAATTAAATTCAAAATTTTCAAAATGACCAAAATGCCCTCGAGCTAAAATATGGTAGTGACAGCATACACAACAAGAACTAGGAGAACATGCATGGGGGTATCGGGGCAAACAAGTGGCGCTGGTCAGGTGGCGCCAGGAAGATAACAGGTGGCACCTGGTCAAGTGGAGCCAGGACAAGCAGGGTGCGCCGGGGCCAAGGGGCGCCAGGTGCCAAGGGGTGCCAAAGGGCGCCAGGGTACAGGTGGCGCCAGGAAGACAGATGGCGCCAAGGTACAGGTGGCGCCAGGGTAAAAAGAGCTCAAAGAACCCATAAACTTCAAAATGACATAACTTGCTCAAAACAAGCCGGAATCGGGACTTCCAAGGGTCTAAAGTGGGTAGAACGAGATTTCCTACATCCTGGGACGAGCGGTTTTAGAAAATACCAAGTTTTAATAGATCAAAATGAAGAAAAATAAGAAAAGATCAAAACCTAGATCTACAAAAATCTATCCATCAAAAGAAAAAATGTTAAGTTCTATTGAGGCTTAGAATCTTACAAAGAAAAGAATAGAATACTAAAACTTGAGATTCATCATGAAGCAAGTTGCACTTGCCTAGGGTTTCTTGGGAGTAGGTGGAGAGGAGTTAATGAGGAAGATGAAGAAGTAAATGAGAAATAAATGGAGGAGAGAGAGAGGAGTTAACTTATATATATCAACATTTCTCATCTCAAACGAAACCAATCCATCTGTCACGACCCGCATCCTAGAGAGGGGCACGAGCACGTGGTTACGTCCAGCCTACGCCGCAGAATCGGCGGTAGAACGCTGTATATAGGGTCTATAAATACTACGACTAAAACAGATAAATGTACTTGTACAGTATATACACTCCGAATGGAGGTGACATTGCAATACAGTCTCAATCACATAATCAAAACTAAGGTAGATAGCATGAAAAAATTTACGATAGATAAAACAGGAAATGAGTCCAAAAATCCACAAGTCAGAGCTAACACAACATCCAGAGTCTCAGATAATAAAAGTATAAAGATATACAAACTGAAATGCACTAGCTGGCTCGCAGGCCAGGCAAACCTAACTAAACTATGCTATTCAGGGTGAGCAAAGTCCAGTGGCTCTACCGATAAGCCACGGTCTAAATCTAGTCCATCAGACTCAAACCCATAGTAGGTCGGGCAATCAGTCTCAGAGTCATCTGTAAAATTTGTCAACGGTATCCTGTCAGAAAAATGAGCAAGTACAAACACCAACAGCAGTTCCATATAAATTGAGAAATACTATAAGAGACAGCAATAATGAAATACAAGACAAAAGATATAGGCGACTTGGGAACCATTTGAAAAGCCGAGTTACAACCCTTGAACCAAACAAGGACCGGAGTTGTAATCCTTCTTTCAAACAGAACTTGGTCTCAAATCATGGTACAGTATAAAAGAAAGGTAGAGCATATGAGAAATGAATCATAGCATGGTGAAAATACAGCAAGTAAAGGTGAACTGGAATATAAGATATGACAATAAATGTAAAAAGGTAATTTGAACTATTAGAGCGATATGTGATCGGCTAGGGAAGCAAGAGATGGTTATCCACTGTAACTTAGAACTGTATTAGCTTATCCCTCTCTCACACGGGGATAAGCCATATCGTATCAATAGGATACTACTGTAACAACCCAAGCCGGTCATATTCATTGCATATTCAAATCACACTGTTTTACTGCTAGAAAACTGTTCATTTCTAAACTGTTTAAAAGTGCATGATTCTATTATTTATTTTAACTGTTTAAATTAGCATGAATTGTACTTTGCTTCCTCCTGACTGGAGATACATTTTTAGGAGACAATGAGGATGCTGAGATGTTATACAGCAGCTACTACGACCATGTTCTGTACCCTGTAGTACTGCCAGAGTCCCCATTGGAGGACGTTGGGACTGAGGCCGATGAGCCGACTGATTAGCTAGCTTTTTCTTTTCCAGCTTTGTTGTCTATTTTGAAACTCTGTTCAGATATTTATTTTATTTCATTTAAGTTCCAGTTGTATTTGATTTCAAAGTTTAATAAAGTTTCATTTCCCGAATTTGAGTTGTGACAAATATAGATGTTGTTGTTATGGTTATCTGCAAATGGAACAGCTTACTGTCGCCGTCTCAACAACGGTGCAGGCTGGGCATGATCCGGTTCGACCCAATCATTTGGGATCGGGTCGTGACATATCTTTAGTGGTGGCTCATGCAGGTCCAATACAACAACTTAGGAAAACATACCTAGAAACAACTAGAACACTAGAACATTGATTTGTCCCAATATAGGTCCGAATTATATATAAATAAATATTTTTATTTGATTATAGACTGGTAGGATACCTTGCTTATGTTTGTACCCTAAACCTTCCAGATTATGACCAAGAAAAAGACCACCCTGTTGGCGATGAGGTGTCATCATCTGAACACACCCCATTTCCCCCAGCACGTCCAGACCCTTCACTGTTGCAGCTGACCGACCGTCCCCATCAATCTCCAGCACTCCGTGGCGCTTACGCCACTACTTCTCAAGCAGTAAACCCTACACTTCCCCGGGCTGAGATACAGATCCCTGCGGTAGTGTCCGCACCAGCTGCCCTACCAGTGCCCGTAGATCCTACTGATCTAGTGGGCATGCTACGTGGAGTGCTCGAAGCCCAGAGAGCGCAAGCAGAAGCTCATCGAGAACAGACTGTAGCCCAAGCTGTAGCCCATCGCGAGCAGACCGCGATCATGAGAGAAGGCATGGAGAATGCCCACAATGTGGCTATGGTTGCCCTCGAAAGAGGAGGAACCACTTCTTTGGAGCCACGACCTGCCAAGGTAAGCATAATTCAGGAGTTAAGATTTATATCCTTAAGGCCATTCTTTTAATTAGAGGCATATTATAACATGAAGGTCGGAGATATAGAGAGCTTTAAGAAGCAAAGCCCTCGACCTTTCAAAGGAACCGAGGGTATCATCTACGCCGATGAATGGCTAGACAGCATAGAGCATCTCTTGAGCGTCGCTCGACTCCCAGAGGACCTCAAGACCGAAGCGGTAGGACTCCAGCTACAGGATATGGCGAGCATCTGGTATCGGAATGAACCCCAACTCCAGGACAAGCAGCTCGACTGGGATACCTTCAAGAGGCTGTTCCGCAGGAAGTTCTTCCCAACATCAGATATGCGGAAGATGGAAAGATAATTCCAGGACCTGAAGCAAGGGAACATGATGGTCAGCAAATATACGACAGAGTTCTGTCGACTTAGCCGCTTTGTCCAGAACCTAGTTGCTGACCCCAAGCTAGCCTGCAAACTCCTCCAGAAGTGGGAAGTGAAACGGCTATCCCGATCTGAAACTATGCTCATAGGAACCCCATACAATCGCACGATTTGACGAACATACAGCTCTGCCAACCTCTCCGTAGACAATCTCACCTTGAAAGGCAAAAAGTGGGCCGATTTAGTCAATCTATCAACTATGACCCAAATCACGTCTTTCCCTCCTGGAGATCGGGGAAGTCCGGACACAAAGTCCATGGTGATGTGCTTCCACTTCCACTCAGGAATGGATAGTGGCTGTAGCAACCTACCAGGCCTCTGCCTCTCGGCCTTCACCTGCTGACAAACCAAGCAGCGAGATACAAACTGAGCCACCTCGCGCTTCATGCCGTACTACCAAACGTGCTCTCTCAGATCGATGTACATCTTGTTGGCACCAGGATGCATAGAGTACTGAGAGCGATGAGCCTCCTGAAGAACATCCTCCCGAAGCTCTCCACTCGGAACGTACAGTCTAGTACCGTGTCGCAGGGACCCATCTTCGGCAATGGAGAAATCATCAAGCAACCCTGTCTGCACCTGCTCCATGATGCACCTCAGGGCAACATCTTCATACTACACTGATCTGACTCTGTCCATCAGCTCAGACTGAATCTATAAACCCCACATCTGTACCTCCATGCCTGGAATAATCACCCCGATTTCCAAACTGTACAGGTCGGCCAAAAGATGACGGTCTGATGTCAGATACATAGCCACTGGATACCTGCTCAAGGCATCTGCGACTACGTTGGCCTTCCCTGGATGGTACTACAAGGCGATATCGAAATCCTTCATCAGCTCTAGCCAACGTCTCTGCCTCATGTTCAGCTCCTTCTGAGTGAACACGTACTTCAAGCTCTTATGATCAGTAAAGATCTCAACCCGCTCTCCGTACAGATAGTGTTTCCACAACTTCAAGACAAAGATGAAAGCGGCTAACTCCAGATTGTGAGTCAGGTAGTTCTTCTCATGAGGACGTAACTGCCTAGATGTATAGGCAATCATCCTTCCGTGCAGCTGAAGTATACAACCCAGACCCCGGCCAGAAGCGTCGCTGTAAATCGAGAAACCACCGATCCCAGACGGTAATATCAAGATAGGAGCTGATGTCAACCTCTTCTTCAGCTCATCGAAGGCGGCCTGACACTCCACAGTCCAGACGAACTCCACGTCCTTCTTGGTGAGTCTAGTCATCGGCTCCGCGATCCGCGAGAAATCCTGGACGAACTTCCGATAGTAGCCCGCCAATCCCAGAAAGCTCCGAATCTCGACAACTGTACTGGGCGTAGACCAAGACTCTACCGCAACAATCTTCCTCTGGTCTACTGAGATTCCGTGTTCGGTCACAACATGACCCAAGAACTCAACCTGGTCCAGGAAGAACTCAGACTTCGACAACTTCCCATACAGCTGCTCCTTCCTCAAAGTCTCGAGCACAATCCTCAGAAGCTTCTCGTGCTCCTCCGGCGTCTTCGAGTAAACCAGGATGTCGTCTATGAAGACCACCACAAACTTGTCAAGGTACTGATGGAATATATTGTTCATCAAGTTCATAAACACAGCTGGGGCATTGGTCAACCCAAATGGCATCACTGTGAACTCGTACTGGCCGTACCGAGTCCGAAAAGCTGTCTTTGGAACGTCTTCCTTCTTCACCTTCAGCTGATGATAGCCGAATCTCAGATCTATCTTCGAAAACACCTTGGCGCCGCTCAGCTGATCGAATAAGTCGTCGATCCTCGGCAATGGGTACTTATTCTTGATAGTAAGATTGTTGAGCGCCTTGTAATCGATACACATACGTATCGTACCATCCTTCTTCAGCACAAACAGGACTGGCGCTCCCCAAGGCGATGAACTGGATCTAATGAATCCCTTATCCTGTAGCTCGTCGACCTGCTTCTTCAGCTCTGCCAACTCGCTGTTGTTGACTCTATAGACGTGCTGCGAAATGGGCTCAGCACCTGGCACTAGGTGTAATGCCCCGCTCCGCACGGTGCATTATGCTGAGTCGTTGACTCGAAGAGTTGCGTTGACCCGATTAAGTATCGATGCGAATCGATACGAGAGTTACGTTGTCCCGAGCAACGCATCGAACTAAGTCGATGCGAAGAGTTGCCTTGTCCCGAAAGAATGCATCGAGTGAATCGATGCGAAGCGCCGTGTTGCCCTAAAGGATGAGTGCCTTGAATCGGCTCGAAGATTCTGAGAAATCGAATCGACCAAGGCGCAAGTCCGAATCGATGCAAGTATTGATTTTAGTTGGTTTCGTGTGCAGGTTATACTTTGACACGAAAATATTAGAGGTCGATCTTCGGCAATATTTAGTAAGGGGTCTGCAGAACCAAATCGACGCCTTGCGACAGACGAAAGCGTTGGCACGCTAAGGCAAATCGGACGTACAAACCCAATAAGCACGAAGTGCTCGAATGGCTAAGTCAGGAGAGTGGCCGTGCAATAAAGTTAGGGAATCGAGCCGCATCGGCTCGGCGAAACGGCAAAGGCATATCGACTCAAGGTGGGAGGATTGACTTCTTTTTACTCCTTCATTCGATAGGTCAAATATATCATTGTATGCTAAAAGTTAACCTATCGACGCCACGGGCGTGGTCCGATCGGAAGTAAATCATAACGTGTGTCGAACACTAAGTTAGTACAATTGAAATGAAACGTGCATCAAATGCACAAGTCGCTACGGAATATTGGATATCGCTAAGACGAGCGCCTCGGTGCGCAAGCCGCAATAACATAGGATAACTGTACTCGGCGAGTGCCTTAGTGCACGAACCATACCGTGCCTTCGCGCACGAGTTAGAACGGCTAGAACATTGAAAGACAATAGGCGAGTGCCATATCGCGCAAGCCCCGAACATTAAATGCTAAGTTATAGAACATTTCGAAATACGGTAGAAACGTGCCTACGTGTACGAGATCACAAAAGACGGCGAATGCATACAGCTGCACAATACTTATCAAAGATGGCGTCGTTGCGACGAGAAGAACAGTTGTGGCACGGATATGGCATAACTGTCGACGCGACATGGTGCCCTTCGAAATGTTCATGGCCTTAGGGCGTTCGTTGAGGACATTGGGGGCGTTGTGCCAATTGAAATAGCGATAAGCGAACTTGCTTGGTTGTATGAAATATAAGATTCGTTGCATGGTTAAATGGTCAAATAGACTTAAAGAATATAAAAGCCCGTGCATGGGCATCCCTCGAACGCGGCGCGCCAGGGCGCTGGGACCGTTCGGCCTAGGAGGGATTTCGTTTTCGGCATTGTTGGTGCACTTCATTTAGACGGGTAGCGACCTTCTAGTGAATGTGATAAGCCACTTGCGCGCGATTATTTCGGTGGCCTCTGATTGTTGGTTAGCAACCGCACAGAGTTATCATCGTCTTATGTTTTCGATTCGATGAGTATAAGTCCATTCTAGCTGTGACAAGCTAGTGACCTTCATATAGTTAAGGGCGATGGGTTGGAAGTGCAAGGTATACGTATATCCTGCATGGACGGATCCTGGGTCAAAAGTGCAAGGTACACTCATATCGTGCGTGTGTAGATCCGCATAGAGAGCACTATAACATGACAGGGAAATCTGATAGGCATATTCACCTTGCGTCGGTGCAAGGGCGAGTGCGTCGGCTTGGTAAGTCGTGCCACGAATCAAACACGGGATTGCTTGCTTGCCTATTCAATTCGATAATATGCTGCTATGCTAACATGCTTTACGCTTTCGAATTATGCCATAAAATTGACCCTAAGGAGAACATAGCAAGATCATAAGCTAAGTTGCATGATTCAACATAAATATTACAAATGTCGGTTTGGAAAGATGATCTTTGATTCAGTACATGCGAGGACGATCGTACTGATCCCCCACCAGCTTCATGCAGGGTGCAGGAAATGGATGGCTCGAGGCGAAGTGTTGCTTGAACGTGTTGAGGCTCGGAAATGCCGAAGCGTATTGAAGCGTGTAATCGCTTGACGCTCGGACTCGCGACAGGATTGATACGGCCGAGATATAGAAGGCATGATGTATGGAACGGTGAAATCCTTTGTGGGCAAGAGAGAACCTGAGTGTTGTAGCCAATCTGGCATATATTATTAGGCTATCGAAAGCCTTGTAATCTAATTTCGAATATCAATAAAAAGATTTGTTTCGTATACTCTGTTTTCCTTTCGTTGTGAATATCAACTCAAAAGATAACCATTTGAGAACTTGTCATCTTGCCTTGCACGAGCGCAACTCCAGGCTCGGGTCGGGGCGTGACAAATTGGTATCAGAGCTCTAGGCTCAATTTCCTCTGGACGCTTGCTTCATTTCAATTCCAAAACGTTGCCCACCACCAATCAAAATCACTCTTGACTCTACTCGATGCCGCACTGGATGTTCCATACAATAAGTCTAATACAAACCATGTAATTTTGCCGCGTGTTGTTTGGAAATTACATGGTGTTCGTTGGAAAAGTCGGGAAAGGTTTGTTGCTGCAAGTGTAACAAGTTGCGAGATGTGAATTCAAGGATTTGTTGCCGCGAATGCAACACGTCGTGAATTGTAATTCGAGATATTCGTTGGTTGCAACGAACGATACGAGAAATATTGGTTGCATCGATACAATGATAGTCGTGGAATGTTGCTGCAGCAATGCCATGCGTTGATTGTAAATGATGCGTTGAAAAGAAAATAAAAGTTGATATGGAATGTGTCGAACGGATTCACATATCGATTTCGAATGTGCGTTGCGATGAAAAGCGATAAGTCAATATCGAATGTGTTAAACGAATTTGAGCATTGACTTTGAATGTCGGAAATAAAATATTACACGGGGTACAATGCGTATCGAAAGTAAAACTTTGCACGAGATGCAACGGAAGAAAACAAAAGTTATAAATCGAGAAACGAAATTGGTTCGGTTGCGTGCCGAGCTTGTGTTGGCAAATGAATGCATTGGCTGAGTTGTATCGGATTTGAATTAATCAAAGTTAGGGTTGTGATCAAGCACGATCACTACAGAAATCGTGAGTCGGAAGAGATCGTTAGTTCGTAAAGAGTACGTTGCGACGGAAGTAACTTGAATTCTGGGTGGTATATGGCATACCACCGATGCAATGAATGGCTCGATTCCGAGTGGTATATGTAATACCAATTGTGCGATGAATTGCATCGACGTATTGTGAGAATTGCGAAAGGTTTGTCCGCAACGGACGGGGTAGCACCGAGACTCGATTGAGGATTTGTATGACGACATGTTGATGCAAGTGTTCTTCGATGATTGGTTAGAACGGTAAGGCGGGACTTGTAACATTGAACGATTACGTCGATTGAAAATTTATGTGTCAGTCGAATGACGGGAACTAGCGAAATGATTATGCCTTGAGGCAACAATCGGATCGACGGGATAGGAAATTCGAAATGTTGAAATCGAACCGCACGACTTGCGAGCTCGATGAAAATGTTGGGCGAGGCGAATCGAATCGTACGACTTACGATCTCGATAGGAATGTTCGGCTAGGCGAATCGAATCGCACAATTTGTAATTTCGATAGAAATGTGGGGCGATGCAAATTGTAATCGAATCGCACGATATGCGACTTCGGTGAAGAGTTGGTTGACGGGAGTAATCGTGCCTAAGAAATAGTTGGTTACGTTACGGCAAAACTCATTTGAGTACGACTGAAAATACGCGAAACTTAGAGGGCGAGATCGTATGACTTGAGGGTTCGATGTTGGATAATCGGTAACTCAGTTACGCGATCAAAGTATAGCGGGATACGACAAAATCGGAGAACGAGTCGATGCGTATGGAAAAGTTCGTTGCGAACTTGGATGTATGCGATGCGAACTAAGTTGACGTTGAAACGGATTCAAAGTTGACCCTTACGTTATCGAAATGGATACGGCGTATCGAGATCGATACGTAAGGAAACGTAAGCGATGTGAGAATACAAAATAGAGTGTGCCTCGTGTTATGGAATTTTGTAAGTAACAATACGAGTAAGAACGGACTGGTTGATCGTGAACTTTGCGATTGATCGAGACGAGACTATAAGTCATCGACGATTGCTCGATGCGTATAGCATCTCGTGTGTCGACCCGCGAATAAGATAGACTCGAATTCGATACGAGTAGATGTTTCGTAAATTGCGGAATCATCGACGGCAGTGCATGACTTGACTCGGAGGATAGTTGCGCATCAAGTTGCGCCGATAGAAATGGTTGTGTCCGAAATTGGGTATTCGTATAGAATCGTCGGAACGTGATTTGGCTCCGAAATAAGATATAGCATGGTTCGTATTAAACTGTCCTTCGTTAATGATCCACAATTATCGAGCGTAGCTTCGGGGCAGCTGACCCTAGAAGGCTTGACCGCCAAATCAAATTGAATGCTGCAGACCATAAGATGACCCATGCGATATCGCATATGAGATTGCACCGATAACAAATATAACATGGTGCATGTTGATGATAAGTCTAGGCGATTGCGAGGAACGTGCTATGCACGAGAGGGAATGATAAGGGAATGGCTTACGAGTCATGTCGTTAGATTCGGATTCACCTTGCAATTGAGCTTGCGTGAAATCGAAATTATGTTCGATGTTGCAAGACGAATAAGTTAGGAATTTGGCTAGTGAATTCCTACTCGTTAGGAAATTAAATGTAAGACGCATCGTTAAGACATTCGTGTCAAGGCGATCGTTGCCTTGAGCACCATCGCCTTGATGTAAACTTTCGTGTCGGATAGATTGTGGCCTTTGTGCAATGTCAATTTAAACTTGCGTGGATGGATTTGAGCACGGTGTCTAGGTAAGTCACCTAGCGGACGTAGTCCGAATGTTGATGCTTTTGCAAGTCAATAAAAGAAAACCATGTCGAGATAGGATACGAAGTAAAACATCAGAAATCGTTGGATAGTGATGCCGAGCGCACGGCGTTGCGGAGACTCGTTGTGATCGGATGCGCGACGGCTTTACGCGACGCGTAGAATTGATAGTCCCGATGAAACATACAAAGTAAGAAATGCGATTTTTGAATCGCATCATGTGCCTTGATTTTGTTGGATGATCACGCATGTATCAATATGCATGTGCGCTAGAATTGCGAGAACAAGTAATAGAGCCAAGTCCGATTGAGAATACGAGATGGTAAGTGATTGAGAATGAGAAGTTACATGTTAGCGTTGTTCCGATATCTTACAAATGAGCTTGGCTGAAATGCATATATTGGTGGGACGCCTAAAATATGTGTATGATTCCAAACTAAGTTGTACGATCCAAACGATGGTGAGACGAGATCGTGGAACGATCTAATGAAACCCTTGGAAAATTTAGTATTAGTTTCGGTTCGGGACGAACCTTGTTTTGAGTGGAATATTCTGTAATGCCCCGCTCCGCACGGTACATTATGCTGAGTCGTTGACTCGAAGAGTTGCGTTGACCCGATTAAGTATCGATGCGAATCGATACGAGAGTTACGTTGTCCCGAGCAACGCATCGAACTAAGTCGATGCGTAGAGTTGCCTTATCCCGAAAGAATGCATCGAGTGAATCGATGCGAAGCGCCGCGTTACCCCAAAGGATGAGTGCCTTAAATCGGCTCGAAGATTCTGAGAAATTGAATCGACCAAGGCGCAAGTCCGAATCGATGCAAGTATTGATTTTAGTTGATTTCGTGTGCAGGTTATACTTTGACACGAAAATATTAGAGGTCGATCTTCGGCAATATTTAGTAAGGGGTCTGCGGAACCAAATCGACGCCTTGCGACGGACGGAAGCGTTGGCACACTAAGGCAAATCGGACGTACAAACTCAATAAGCACGAAGTGCTCGAATGGCTAAGTCAGGAGAGTG
The DNA here is from genome assembly GCA_029216955.1 of Iris pallida. Lineage (NCBI taxonomy): Eukaryota > Viridiplantae > Streptophyta > Magnoliopsida > Asparagales > Iridaceae > Iris > Iris pallida. The sequence continues at coordinate 40,796 of JANAVB010040682.1, forward strand.
GCCGTGCAACAAAGTTAGGGAATCGAGCCGCATCGGCTCGGCGAAACGGTAAAGGCATATCGACTCAAGGTGGAAGGATTGACTTCTTTTTACTCCTTCATTCGATAAGTCAAATGTATCATTGTATGCTAAAAGTTAACCTATCGACGCCACGGGCGTGGTCCGATCGGAAGTAAATCATAACGTGTGTCGAACACTAAGTTAGTACAATTGAAATGAAACGTGCATCAAATGCACAAGTCGCTACGGAATATTGGATATCGCTAAGGCGAGCACCTCGGTGCGCAAGTCGCAATAACATGGGATAACTGTACTCGGCGAGTGCCTTAGTGCACGAACCATACCGTGCCTTCGCGCACGAGTTAGAACGGCTAGAACATTGAAAGATAATAGGCGAGCGCCATATCGCGCAAGCCCCGAACATTGAATGCTAAGTTATAGAACATTTCAAAATACGGTAGAAACGTGCCTACGTGTACGAGATCACAAAAGACGGCGAATGCGTGCAGCTGCACAATACTTATCAAAGATGGCGTCGTTGCGACGAGAAGAACAGTTGTGGCACGGATATGGCATAACTGTCGACGCAACATGGTGCCCTTCGAAATGTTCATGGCCTTAGGGCGTTCATTGAGGATATTGGGGGCGTTGTGCCAATTGAAATAGCGATAAGCGAACTTGCTTGGTTGTATGAAATATAAGATTCGTTGCATGGTTAAATGGTCAAATGGACTTAAAGAATATAAAAGCCCGTGCATGGGCATCCCTCGAACGCGGCGCGCCAGGGAACTGGGACTGTTCGGCCTAGGAGGGATTTCGTTTTCTGCATTGTTGGTGCACTTCATTTAGACGGGTAGCGACCTTCTAGTGAATGTGATAAGCCACTTGCGTGCGATTATTTCGGTGGCCTCTGATTGTTGGTTAGCAACCGCACAGAGTTATCATCGTCTTATGTTTTTTATTCGATGAGTATAAGTCCATTCTAGCTGTGACAAGCTAGTGACCTTCATATAGTTAAGGGCGATGGGTTGGAAGTACAAGGTATACGTATATCCTGCATGGACGGATCCTGGGTCAAAAGCGCAAGGTACACTCATATCGTGCGTGTGTAGATCCGCATAGAGAGCACTATAGCATGACAGGGAAATCTTATAGTCGTATTCACCTTGCGTCGGTGCAAGGGCGAGTGCGTCGGCTTGGTAAGTCGCGCCACGAATCAAACACGGGATTGCTTGCTTGCCTATTCAATTCGATAATATGCTGCTATGCTAACATGCTTTACGCTTTCGAATTATGCCATGAAATTGACCCTAAGGAGAACATAGCAAGATCATAAGCTAAGTTGCATGATTCAACATAAATATTACAAATGTTGGTTTGGAAAGATGATCTTTGATTCAGTACATACGAGGACGATCGTACTGATCCCCCACCAGCTTCATGCAGGGTACAGGAAATGGATGGCTCGAGGCGAAGTGTTGCTTGAACGCGTTGAGGCTCGGAAATGCTGAAGCGTATTGAAGCGTGCGATCGTTTGACGCTCGGACTCGCGACAGGATTGATGCGGCCGAGATATAGAAGGCATGATGTATGGAACGGTGAAATCCTTTGTGGGCAAGAGAGAACCTGAGTGTTGTAGCCAATCTGGCATATATTGTTAGGCTATCGAAAGCCTTGTAATCTGATTTCGAATATCAATAAAAAGATTTGTTTCGTATACTCTGTTTTCCTTTCGTTGTGAATATCAACTCAAAAGATAACCATTTGAGAACTTGTCATCTTGCCTTGCACGAGCGCAACTCCAGGCTCGTGCGACATTACGCCCCAGCGAGGACGATGATTCGGGTGATTCCGGGTCGAGGCGTGACACTAGGTCTATAGAGAACTCAACGTCTCTATCCGGCGGCATCCCCGACAACTCCTCGGGAAAAACATTCACGAAATCAGCAATCAATGGATGCGACAATGCCTGCCCCACCAGTAAAGCTCTGCAGAACCCATCTGCCGGCTCAGCTGGTCCTCTGGAAAATACAACCTCTGGCTCTCCCGGGGGCCTAAACAAAATCCTACCTCCTCTACAATCTATAGTGGCATGGTGCATGCTTAACCAATCCATTCCGAGTACTACATCGTACCTCGGAAGGGGCATTACGAGCAAGCACGCACCTAAAACTCGGCCTCCTACAGTAACTCTCCGCCCCTTGCAGATATTGTTGACCAGGATGATGCCTCCCCCAGTCAATATCTTGCAAGTCCTACCCAAGGGTTCAGCAATAATATTGTGTCTCAGAGCAAAGGAGACAGACACAAAGCTATGAGAGGCACCGGAATCAAATAAGATAAATGCAAGAAATGAATCGAGAAGAACATGACATGCCACTATATCGCCTACTGGCTCTGCCTCCTCATCTGCTGTCAGGGTAAACACTCTGCCCGTAGGGGCTCTCCTCTGGTGCTGCTAAAAATGCTGCTGCTGCGTCTGAAGTGGAGGACCTCTCTGCTGAACTGCTGGTCCTCTGGCCGGCTGTGCTCTGTCCTAAACTCCTCGGACTCCTCGAATACGGTAGTCCTTCAGGTGGTGATCGGACGTCCCACAGTATAAGCAGACGCCCAATCTCTTCCTGCACACCTCTCTGGTGTGCCCTGGCTTCCAGCAGAAGTTGTACTGTGTAGCTGGCCTCTATCCCTGACCCTGACCCTGATGCTGCTGGGCACGCGTCGGTGCCTGCTGGATCTGCAACTGAGGCTGCTGCTGCTGGAACTGTCTCTGCTGAAAATATGGGCGCTTCGCTGGCCCTGCACTCGAACTAGCTCCAATAGCGTCACTGCTCCTCTTCGGCTTCAGGCCGAAGTCCTCCTCTGTAATCTGAGCCTCCATCAAGATCTGCTCAAAGGTCGCATCTCGTCGCCCAGATGTACGAGTGCGCACTGCATTCCGGGCTTTGCACCCCTCATCCTGAACCAAACTGGGTGTAAACCTGCTCAGGCGGAAGAACTTCGCTGCATACTCGTCCACCAACGAGTTCTCCTGCACCAGACTAGCAAACTGCCCCTCCAGAGCTGTCAAGGCTACATCTGGGTAGAACTTATCCTTAAAGAGTTTTCTGAAGTCCTTCCAAGATATACCTCTTACTGACGCACGCGGGTCTGTGCGGTACCAAGTCAACGCTATGTCAAAGAACTGGCTCGCTGCAGAAGTCACCCACAGACCCCTCGAGACCTCTACCAACTCCAGACTCCGCTGGACATCCTCTAGCCAGTCGTTCGCGTATAGGATACCCTCGGTACCCTTGAAATCTCGCGGGTTCATCTTCCTGAAGTCGAGATGCGTACCGGGCCTCCCCTGACCCTGCTGCTGTGCTGGTGCTCCCTGAGCTATAGCCGGTACACCTCTCTCCACTGTTGCCATAGCTAACTGATACGAGTTCTCCATGGTCTGTCGCAGCAGCTCTGCCTGACGGTGTTGTGCCTCTGTCTGTGCTCTCTGTGTCTGCAGCATCTGCTGCAGAAGGGCCATCATATCCTGAGCATCTGCCGGTATTGGAGGCGGTAGTGGAAGAACATCAGGAATAATCATAGACGGTCCCGCTGCTGGAGGTGGAAGACCTCCTGGAACCGTCGCTGCTGCTGCTCCCGCCGGAGGGGCAGGAACTGAGATAGCATCTCCCTTAGATGTAGCTCCCGCTGTCGGAGGTGGAAGACCTCCTGGGACTGCCACTGCTACTCCTGCAACCGGTGGTGGAAGACCTGCCGGATCTGCCACTGCTACTCCCGCAGCCGAAGGTGAAAGACCTGTCGGATCGGGCCTCTCTGGTACAAGCGCTAGAACCCGCTGCCTGAGAGCGAGTGATCGTCATCCTGAGGATAGGTGTCACGACCCGCACCCTGATTAGGGGCACGAGAAGTGGGTACGTCCAGCCTACGCCGCAGCATCGGCGGTAGAACGCTGTCTAGGTCATCTAGAATACTACAACTAAACAGATAAAGGTACCTGTACAGTATATACACTCCGAATGGAGGTGACATAGCAATACAGTCTCAATCACAAATGTAAAACTAAGGTGGATAGCATGGAAAGGAAATACGATAGATGAAGCAAGAAATAAGTTCGAGATCCACACAAGTCTAAAACTAAACGTAACATCATAGAATAATATATAATACTACATTCTAAAATCTAAAGCTGGATCGCAGTCCAGTCAAGCCTAACAAGTGCTAACTACTCAGGGAGTATAAAATCTAGTGGCCAATCTATCAGGCCACTGCCCTGGCCTGAGTCTCCATCTGTCTCAGAAACATCTGTAAAATATCATAACGGTATCCTGTCAGGAAAATGAGCAAGTACAACACCAATAGCAGTTCCATGTGAATTGACAAATACTATAAGAGACAGTATAATGAAATACAAGACAAAGATATAGGCGACTTGGGAACCATTCGAAAGCCGAGTTACAATCCTTAAACCAAACAAGGACCGGGGTTGTAACCCTTCCTTCAAACAGGACTTAGTCTCAATCATAGTACAGTATAAAGGCAGGTAGAGCATGTGAGTAAATAAATCATAGCATGGTGAGAAGTACAGAAAGTAAAACTGAACTGAAATATAAGATACGACAATAAATATAAAATGTGATTTGAATTATTAGAGCGATATGTGATCGGCTAGGGAGTCAGGATAGGGTTATCCACTTGGCCCGACAATCACAGAAAAATCTCTGGAAAGGGTCATGCCGGCCAACCTGGATAACCCGGCAAGGGGTGTCTGCTACACCCTACGTGAGGTGAGGGTGGCGCTAGCAAAATAGTGACAGGGAGGCTTTGATCACATAACCCCTAATAATTCCCCCATCCCCGAATAGTAACATGGATCCGGACATAGCACGTCATGACGCGGGATTCCCTAAGAGGGGAGCAAGTCCTCTTCAGGAATCGGCATCAATACAAGTACAAGAATTAAGACCAAGCAAGTACCAGTATCCCAAGAAATCCAGGAATGACATCTCATGACAGGAATCCGACAATACTAGTCCGTGAACTATCGTGTCGAGAATCAAGTAAGACACTACAACTGAATCGGATATAGTAGATATCAAGACAATGAAAACTATTAGTGAATGTACTCGCCTGCTGTCCTAAGCTGATAGGTGAACAAATACTCAGAGTGATCACAGACCTAAAATAAGATACTATGAGTCAAACAGGGCTAAATACTGAAAAGGAAACTAATACAAGTCATGAATGCAAGTCTAAGTCAAAACTAGGTTAATCTAGGTCAAACTGAGTCATACTAGGCCATACTAGTTCATACTAGGTCATACTAGGTCACTGGAAGTCATTCCAAGTCAAACTAGGTCAATCGGGATCAACGGTTGACTTACAGTTGACTTTTGGTCAAAAAGTCAACTCTGGTCAACTCTGGTCAACTATGGTCAACTATGGTCAACTCTAGGTCAAACTAGTCTAATGTTGACCAACTATTGACTTTTAGTCAACTGGTCAACTCTGGGTTGGTTTCGGTCAAATCGGGTCGCTTAAAGGCTAAGTTTGACCTTCGGTTGACTTTTGTTGACTTTTGGTCAAAATGGTCAACCGACGTCAAAACTAGTCTTAGAGTACCATATTTGATCATTACGAACCACGGGGATCAAGTTCTAACACCATCTTAGGCTTCTAACACAAGTATCCTATTTCTAGGCAAAACTAGGATTTACCCTTCTAAGGTAAATCCCGATACCTTACCAAAAACCAATGTAACCTTGCAAATATCCATGGAACTAGCCTAGGCTTCTTAGGGTAGCTAGATATCAACCTATCTAAGGTTTACCTACCAAGAAAATTGGGTATCCTAAGTATCTAGGCTATGTTAGGATACGGGGTATAGGTTTACCTTATTACCTATATTATCATATCATGAATTTACCCTATTCTATACCACACTCAACCCACCACTCATACACAACACTCACAAGACACCTCTCCCTCTCATAGACTTCTCTATAAGTTCCTAATAGGTTTAGACACTAGACTAACCTATAGGCATCACTACACACTAGGCTTCCTTACACACAATATCTCACATAACACACCCACACACACAAGCCTTCTTGTGGACTGATTTGGAAGTGAAAGGGGACAGATTTTTGGTGTGTGGTTGGGCTGAAATGGACATAGTTAGGACTGATTTGTGGGGCTTTGTATGGTGTTTGAGGGGCTGATACATGGGCTAAGTATAGGCTGAAATCATGGACTGATAAGAGGCAATATAGGGCTGCCATATATGTGATGTAAGGGACTATTTTATAGGGTGTTTTAGGGGCTGATGTTGGGGCAATAAGGGACAGCCAAGTATGTAGAAAACTGGACTGAATTGAATGGGTTTAAGGGCTGAAATGTGGGCTGCACATTGGGTTTTATTGGACTGATTTGTGGTGGTTTAATAGGCTTGTGTTTAAGGCTATAAGAGGGGGATGTATAGGAGCTAAATGGTGGCAAGGGGGGGGGGGGCTATTTTAGGCTGTGAAAAGGGGCAGCAATCAGGTTTCCTGGCAGCCCTCTCCCCTCACAAACAACACACAACCACAACCATCTATATATATATACTCTCCCATATAAACCACACCTATATATATATATATCAACATATATATATATATATATATCAACATATATAATACTAGATATAACTAAATGGCAATGAAACCCCAACCAAAACTCCCCCCTCACAAATCTGGCCGAACCTGGAACACCCATCCCCAAGCACCACAACATCAAGCCACAACACAAATGGTCACCATATATATATACACATATATATATATATATATATATATATAGAATGATATATATATATATATAACTATATATATACCAATACACATAGGAATAATATGATACATATAAATACATGGAGTAACTCATTCTAAACATGTCAAATCTGAATATAAATGAGAACATCACAAAAACAACATTAGAATAATATCCAAGTGTCCAAAAAGGGGGTTTTTCCTATTGGGACACAAACCTACAAGTGGACACTCCTAGAAATGTCCAAAGGACACAAAAATAGTCTCTAATGAGGACACAACCATGGGAATCATCCTAATGGCTTTCCTATCCAATCTATATGAGAAGAGGAACAAGTTTGGAGAAGGAATCACCTTGGTTTGAAGAAGGAATCAATGGGAAGCTTCAAAAGTGGGAGGAGCCCTTTGGAGAAGAAGAAGAAAAGTGGATGAGAATGGAAGAAAGTGATTTTCTCTCTCCTCCTTATCCCCACTCTATGGCCAGCCACACATGGGGGTTTTGTCCTATTTGGATAATTACAAGTTTGCCCTCCTATGAATTAAATGGCTAAAAATAGGAAAAGGGTTAAACCGGGGGTAGTTTAGTCAAACCGAAACCACTAATCTCTATCTAAAATTAACTAAAATGATAGTCTAGTCTCTAACCAAAATTTCTAACATGTGGGCCATGGCTAGCTAGTGTGTGGGCCCGCTAAGGTCAAAATACCCCGGGTCCCCGAAACAAGTCAAAACAAGTCGGAATGAATTGAAATTCGAACCCGATTCAAATAACCCCAAAATAATACAATAAATAAATAAATAATTCCAAAATAATTTTAAAAGTGGAAAATGATAAAAATACCCATATTTCTAGAAACTGGGGGTGACAAATCTATCCACCTTAAAAAAATTTCGTCCTCGAAATTAAAACCAAACAATAGTAAAATCTCAAATTCACAAGTCATGGCAATTTTTTTTTAAAAAAAATCTCAAAAATCAAAGCAGGAACTAAATGACTAAATTTATAAATTTTAAAATTACTCACAAATTTAAGTCTATCACCTTAAAGAATCATTCAAAAACTTAAAACGAAGCAACACAGAAAATTTATGCAATTTGATAATCGTATGCGTTTGTCCAATAATCATGATACTCAGAATCTCCGTCATACCAGTGAGCAAGGCTACGATAATCACAGAGTCCTCAACTACGGTACATACCTCTAGAATCATGGTATTTAAAATTTTCGTAATGCCGCTAGCTTGGCAGCGAAAACCTTAAATTCCCACACCCTAAAAATACGTCCATAGTCCGACTATATGTCCTCACTCTGCCTGCTAGCATGACCCTAGAGGATTCTAAAATCTCATAATCGAGGCGACCTAGCCCATACGACTTATCTCAGAAAAATCACATCACAAGAACAACTTTCATTAAACAGACAAGGAACAGATGGAATCGAATTTCAAACAGTTAATAAGGAAGCAAATGCGGAAATAAGATAGAAAGATCGGAACCTGCACTCTGCTCTGCTACTGCCTGAGTGGGCTCAACTGCCATGGTGAAAGCATGCCCCTGCTGGCCTCCTCTAGCCTGCTGAACTCTGCCCTGGCCTGTCTGGCTAGCTGCACGGACAGCACAGTCCCTCACCTGGTGGTCTGGAGCTCTACAAAATAAACAGACTCCCAGCTTCATCCTGCAAGCCTCCCGGGTGTGCCTCATCTTCTTGCAGAAGGTACACTGGACATCCTGCCTCCAGCCCTGTCCCTGGTGCTGCTGGGCACGCACCGGTGCCTGCTGAAACTGCAACTGAGGCTGCTGCTGTTGGAACTGCCCCTGCTAGAAATGTGGACGCTTCGCTGGCCCCGCACTCGAACTGGCTCCCAAGACATCTCTGCCCCTCTTCGGCTTGAGGCCGAAGTCCTCCTCAGCAATCTGAGCCTCTATCAGAATCTGCTCAAAGGTAGCGTCTCGTCGCCCGGATGTGCGAGTGCGCACTGCGTGAATGAGACCCCTCCTGAACTTCCGGGCCTTGCACCCCTCATCCTGAACCAAACTCGGTGCAAACCTGCTCAGGCGGAAAAACTCTGTTGCGTACTCGTCGACCGACGAGCTCCCCTGCTCCAGACTGGCAAACTGCCCCTCTAAAGCTGAACGGCTACGTCCGGGTAGAACTTCTCCTTAAAGAGTTTCCTGAAGTCCTCCCAAGACAATCCCCTCACTGACGCACGCGGATCCGTGCGATACCACGTCAGTGCTATGTCGAAGAACTGGCTCGCTACAGAAGTCACCCACAAAGCTCTCGGAACCTCTGCCAACTCTAGACTCCGCTGGACATCCTCTAGCCAGTCGTCCGCGTATAGGATACCCTCGGTACCCTTGAAATCTCGCGGGTTCATCTTCCTGAAGTCGAGATGTGTACCGGGCCTCCCCTGGCCCTGCTGATGTGCTGGTGCTCCCTCAACTGTAGTCGGTGCACCTCTCTCCACTGCTGCCATAGCTAACTGGTGCGAGTTCTCCATCGTCCGTCTCAACACCTCTGTCTGGCGCTTCTGCGTCTGCAACATCTGCTGCAGGAGGGCCATCATCCCCTGGGTGTCTGCCGGTAGCTGAGGCGGCGGTGGAAGAATGTCTGGAATGACCATAGACGGTCTCGCTGCTGGAGGTGGAAGACCTCCTGAAACCGTCGCTGCCGGTGCTTCCGTCGGTAGGGCAGGAACTGATGTGGCTGCTCCCTGAACTGCAGCTCCCCCAGCTGGAGGTGGAAGACCTCCGGGAACTGCCGCTGCTACTCCTGCCCGAAGGGCAGGAACTGATGCTACTGCACTCTCGACTGTCAGTCCCGTAGCCGGAGGTGGAGGACCTCCCTGATCTGACCTCTCTGGAACTGCACTAGGACCCGCTACCTGAGAACGAGTGATTGTCATCCTGAAGATGAATTGAACCCAAGAGATCAATATGGCACATGATAGGAATATCAAAGACGGACAATTAAATTCAATGCAAAAGAATTTGTCATAGTAATCAAAAGATCAGAATTTTCCTAAAATGTGATTGAGTAACTTCAAAATATATCCTATTCCTACTGCAGGCTGTAGTGGTACTCAAGTTCGAATACCACTACATAAACTCGACCTGCGTGGGCCACCACAAAAACGTGTCACGACCCGCACCCTGATTAGGGGCACGAGAAGTGGGTACGTCCAGCCTACGCCGCAGCATCGGCGGTAGAACGCTGTCTAGGTCATCTAGAATACTACAACTAAACAGATAAAGGTACCTGTACAGTATATACACTCCGAATGGAGGTGACATAGCAATACAGTCTCAATCACAAATGTAAAACTAAGGTAGATAGCATGGAAAGGAAATATGATAGATGAAGCAAGAAATAAGTTCGAGATCCACACAAGTCCAAAACTAAACGTAACATCACAGAATAATATATAATACTACATTCTAAAATCTAAAGCTGGATCGCAGTCCAGTCAAGCCTAACAAGTGCTAACTACTCAGGGAGTATAAAATCTAGTGGCCAATCTATCAGGCCACTGCCCTGGCCTGAGTCTCCATCTGTCTCAGAAACATCTGTAAAATATCATAACGGTATCCTGTCAGGAAAATGAGCAAGTACAAACACCAACAGCAGTTCCATGTGAATTGACAAATACTATAAGAGACAGTATAATGAAATATAAGACAAAGATATAGGCGACTTGGGAACCATTCGAAAGCCGAGTTACAACCCTTAAACCAAATAAGGACCGGGGTTGTAACCCTTCCTTCAAACAGGACTTAGTCTCAATCATAGTACAGTATAAAGGCAGATAGAGCATGTAAGTAAATGGTCATAGCATGGTGAGAAGTACAGAAAGTAAAACTGAACTGAAATATAAGATACGACAATAAATGTAAAATGTGATTTGAATTATTAGAGCGATATGTGATCGGCTAGGGAGTCAGGATAGGGTTATCCACTTGGCCCGACAATCACAGAAAAATCTCTGGAAAGGGTCATGTCGGCCAACCTGGATAACCCGGCAAGGGGTGTCTGCTACACCCTACGTGAGATGAGGGTGGCGCTAGCAAAATAGTGACAGGGAGGCTTTGATCACATAACCCCTAATAATTTCTCCATCCCCGAATAGTAACATAGATCCGGACATAGCACGTCATGACGTGGGATTCCCTAAGAGGGGAGCAAGTCCTCTTCAGGAATCGGCGTCAATACAAGTACAAGAATCAAGACCAAGCAAGTACCAGTATCCCAAGAAATTCAGGAATGACATCTCATGACAGGAATCCGATAATACTAGTCCGTGAACTATCGTGTCGAGAATCAAGTAAGATACTACAACTGAATCGGATATAGTAGATATCAAGACAATGAAAACTATCAGTGAATGTACTCGCCTGCTGTCCTGAGCTGATAGGTGAACAAATACTCAGAGTGATCACAGACCTAAAATAAGATACTATGAGTCAAACAGGGCTAAATACTGAAAAGGAAACTAATACAAGTCATGAATACAAGTCTAAGTCAAAACTAGGTCAATCTAGGTCAAACTGAGTCATACTAGGCCATACTGGTTCATACTAGGTCATACTAGGTCACTGGAAGTCATTCCAAGTCAAACTAGGTCAATCGGGATCAACGGTTGACTTACAGTTGACTTTTGGTCAAAAAGTCAACTCTGGTCAACTCTGGTCAACTATGGTCAACTATGGTCAACTCTAGGTCAAACTAGTCTAATGTTGACCAACTATTGACTTTTAGTCAACTGGTCAACTCTGGGTTGGTTTCGGTCAAATCGGGTCGCTTAAAGGCTAAGTTTGACCTTCGGTTGACTTTTGTTGACTTTTGGTCAAAACGGTCAACCGACGTCAAAACTAGTCTTAGAGTACCATATTTGATCATTACCAACCACGGGGATCAAGTTCTAACACCATCTTAGGCTTCTAACACAAGTATCCTATTTCTAGGCAAAACTAGGATTTACCTTTCTAAGGTAAATCCCGATACCTTACCAAAAACCAATGTAACCTTGCAAATACCCATGGAACTAGCCTAGGCTTCTTAGGGTAGCTAGATATCAACCTATCTAAGGTTTACCTACCAAGAAAATTGGGTATCCTAAGTATCTAGGCTATGTTAGGATACGGGGTATTGGTTTACCTTATTACCTATATTATCATATCATGAATTTACCCTATTCTATACCACACTCAACCCACCACTCATACACAACACTCACAAGACACCTCTCCCTCTCATAGACTTCTCTATAAGTTCCTAATAGGTTTAGACACTAGACTAACCTATAGGCATCACTACACACTAGGCTTCCTTACACACAATATCTCACATAACACACCCACACACACAAGCCTTCTTGTGGACTGATTTGGAAGTGAAGGGGACAGATTTTTGGTGTGTGGTTGGGCTGAAATGGACATAGTTAGGACTGATTTGTGGGGCTTTGTATGGTGTTTGAGGGGCTGATACATGGGCTAAGTATAGGCTGAAATCATGGACTGATAAGAGGCAATATAGGGCTGCCATATATGTGATGTAAGGGACTGTTTTATAGGGTGTTTTAGGGGCTGATGTTGGGGCAATAAGGGACAGCCAAGTATGTAGAAAATTGGACTGAATTGAATGGGTTTAAGGGCTGAAATGTGGGCTGCACATTGGGTTTTATGGACTGATTTGTGGTGGTTTAATAGGCTTGTGTTTAAGGCTATAAGAGGGGGATGTATAGGAGCTAAATGGTGGCAAGGAGGGGGGGGTGGGGCTGTTTTAGGCTGTGAAAAGGGGCAGCAATCAGGTTTCCTGCAGCCCTCTCCCCTCACAAACAATACACAACCACAACCATCTATATATATATACTCTCCCATATAAACCACACCTATATATATATATCAACATATATATATATATATCAACATATATAATACTAGATATAACTAAATGGCAATGAAACCCCAACCAAAACTCCCCCCCTCACAAATCTGGCCGAACCTGGAACACCCATCCCCAAGCACCACAACATCAAGCCACAACACAAATGGTCACCATATATATATACATATATATATATATATATATATATATATATATATATATATATATATATATATATATATATAATGATATATATATATAACTATATATACCATACACATAGGAATAATATGATACATATAAATACATGGAGTAACTCATTCTAAACATGTCAAATCTGAATATAAATGAGAACATCACAAAAACAACATTAGAATAATTTCTAAGTGTCCAAAAAGGGGGTTTTTCCTATTGGGACACAAACCTACAAGTGGACACTCCTAGAAATGTCCAAAGGACACAAAATAGTCTCTAATGAGGACACAACCATGGGAATCATCCTAATGGCTTTCCTATCCAATCTATATGAGAAGAGGAACAAGTTTGGAGAAGGAATCACCTTGGTTTGAAGAAGGAATCAATGGGAAGCTTCAAAAGTGGGAGGAGCCCTTTGGAGAAGAAGAAGAAAAGTGGATGAGAATGGAAGAAAGTGATTTTCTCTCTCCTCCTTATCCCCACTCTATGGCCAGCCACATGGGGGTTTTGTCCTATTTGGATAATTACAAGTTTGCCCTCCTATGAATTAAATGGCTAAAAATAAAAGGGTTAAACCGGGGGTAGTTTAGTCAAACCGAAACCACTAATCTCTATCTAAAAATTAACTAAAATGATAGTCTAGTCTCTAACCAAAATTTCTAACATGTGGGCCATGGCTAGCTAGTGTGGGCCCGCTAAGGTCAAAATACCCCGGGTCCCCGAAACAAGTCAAAATAAGTCGGAATGAATTGAAATTCGAACCCGATTCAAATAACCCCAAAATAATACAATAAATAAATAATAATTCCAAAATAATTTTAAAAGTGAAAAATGACAAAATACCCCTATTTCTAGAAACTGGGGGTGACAATAGGTTGAAACATGGAATCAATATGGCACATGATAGGAATATCAAAGACGGACAATTAAATTCAATGCAAATAGAATTTGTCATGGTAATCAAAAGATCAGAATCTCCTAACATGTGATTGAGTAACTCCTATCATACCCTAATCCTATGTCCTAAGTGCAGGCTCATAATTAGTACTCTAAGTCGAGCACCATTACGAGTTCGCACTAGTTGCGACACTGACCTGCATGGGCCACCACAAAAACGTGTCACGATCCGCACCCTAGAGAGGGGCACGAGCACGTGGTTACGTCCAGCCTACGCCACAGAATCGGCGGTAGAACGCTGTATATAGGGTCTGTAAATATTACGACTAAAACAGATAAATGTACCTGTACAGTATATACTCGAATGGAGGTGACATAGTAATATGTAACACCCAGTTTTCCAGATGAGAGTAATTTTGAAATTTTATAATTATAATTATTATTTATTGATTATTATTTTATATTATGATTTTTGCTGATTTTAATCATTTTTAAACTATTTAAAACTATGACTTGTGATTTTGACATTTTACTATTGTTTGGTTTTAATTTCGAGGAATTTGTCACCCCCAGTTTTCAGGAACGGGGTTTTTTTTTTTTTGATTTTATATTTTTGAAATTTTTTGAAATTTTTTTTATTATTTATGATATTGTTTTGGGATTATTTGAGTCGGGTTCGAATTTCAGCTCAATCCGACTTGAAACGGGGACCCGGGGGTAGTGTTGACTTTAGTAGACCCAAACATTAGTTAGCCATGGCCCACATGATAGAAATTTTTAGTTAGAGGTTAGACTAATTATTATGGATAAGGTTAGTGTGATTAGAGACAGAATGACTAATTTATCTCCAACCAATTAGCCCTTTCCTAATACTAATAGAATAGGTTAGTGGCGGCATTTTGGACCTTACCATAATAGGACAAATAGCCCCATATGGCTAGCCACTTTGGGAGAGGATAGGCTCAAGTTCATTTCATTATTCTCATCCACACACTCTCTCTTGTTCTTCCCAAATTTCTAGAGAGCAATCCCTAGCAATTCTCCACCAAATCCTTCCATTTCGCCACCAAATCTTCTTCTTTCCTTCTCCATTCTAGCCAAGGAGGAAGCTACCCAAGTTTGGGAGGATTCGGAGCTCGTTCGTGTCTTTTTGGAATCTCTACGTGTCGGTGTCGCTCCGGAAAGACTTTTCTTCGATTCGATCTACCGAGAGGTATAAATCCCTTCTCCTTTTCATTTCCTCATGCATGTAGGTCTATTTTGAACCCATGGGAATGACCTCCATGGTTGTATCTCTATTTCGTGTCCATTTCGTGTCCATTTGGAGGTCATAGGAGTGTCCTTTGTGTTGTGATTGTGTCCTAGTGGAAAAAAAACCCCTATTTTGGACATTGTGTGCATATATATATATATATATATATATATATATATATATATATATCTATATATATATATATATTGTGTTTGTGGTTAGATGGTTAGAGAGTGGATTGATCTTAGTTAGGATGGTTAGAATGAGTTTCATTTGGATACCTATGCTTGTATCCAAGTATCTTGGCCTACATGTGTTCTTTTGTCAAATCTGTCATAATTTTTATCCACGTTTTTATTAACCAAAGCAACTTAAAATGTCATAACTTTTATCTTAGAACTCCGATTTATCTTCCGTTTTTTTTAAAAGAACCGTATCGAAGTTAGCTTTCCAAATAATATTTTAATAAGCCAAATTCTTTCTGTAACTTTCTGTAGAATTATTTGAGTGTCAGCTATACGAAAGACGAACGTGTTTCGGTATTTTTGCGATTCCGGGAGCTTCCGGACACGAAAATGCGATCCGTTTAAAGTTTCGAAAAGATAACACGAAGAGCTACAACATACTTTAATCCTAAAATTTAATGAATGTCCAATTGGTACAGTATTAGTTTTAAGTAGAAGAGTGACTATACGATATATGCATTTTGTGTAACCTATGAGCCTATGTAGTATGGATATTAAATGAATATAGAGTATGTAATGCATGATATGTTAGATGAATAAAATGATATATTCTCTTTACATTAATTTATATATATGGTTGAATGCAAGCATGTAGGAATGCTATTAATATAATGCATATAAGCAATACATGAATGAAAGAATGATATACAATGTATGCATGAAGTATATAATGAATGCTAGATATGAATGTAAGATATATATGTAATGATAGATATGAATCCATAATGTATAAATATTGTAATGCAATATATAATAATAACATGTATGGTAATGTAGAGTATATGATGCAAGCATGAATGAATGGAGGAAATACATGTATATAGGTAATATAGAAGTAATATATGAAAGGAATGAATGATAATAAAAACATGATATGTAAGGTAATGCAAGATATGAAATATATGATGTGTGTATATTTGTATGTCTCTATGTTAATGTATGAAATGATATGAATATACAATATATGCATATGTATAAAAACATGTAGGTAATGCATAGATGCATGAATGAAATGAATGTTTGCAATAGTTAATATAAATACAAGTATCTAATATGCATGAATGTAAGTATAATATAATACAAGTATACATGTATGTATCATGTAAATATAATATACAGATATGTATGTATGCATGTATACAAGGTAAGTATGTATGTATGTTTTCTATAAACTGAGTTAACCTATAACCTTTTACACACATGCATTCATACACCCTTTGACATCATGTATCCCATATCACATACACCTACCTATCACTAAATTTTAGAACATTAACATATATCCTTTCACACACATGCCAAACACACACATACTCACTTACTCTTTTACCTCTCTTTCTATATATATTATATCTATATATATATAATATATATATATATTAATATATATATATGTGTGTGTGTGTGGGTGTGTGTGGTGTGTGTGTGTGTGTGTGTGTGTGTGTATGTGTGTGTGTGTGCCTATATAAGCTTTCATATATATAATAAATATAATATATATATATATATATATATATCTATATATATATATATATATATATAATATATATATATATATATATGAATATGGGAATGTGAATAATATATATACATTATATGACTAAGTTTGTGTGCCTTGTTATCTTATGGTTTAGTTTTGTGCTTGGTTTAGCAAGTGACTTAGGTTATGAGTTAGTAGCTATCTTGGATACTTGATTTGCATATACTTAGTTTGTTTAGACTAGAATAACTTGTTTGACCTAATTTAGACTTGTTAGACCTAGTTTGACCATAGTTGACCTAGGTTGACTTTCAGGGTTGACCAAGTTGACCAAGAGTTGACTTTGGTCTAGATTGACTAGAATCATGTAGAATGCATAGTAGAACTTCATATTGTCATTTGGACTTGTTGTGAGTTGTGTTATTCTGATTAGGAGCCAGACATCTCTCATCGGACAGTATATTTACTTTGAACATTCAGACATCAGGCGAGTACATTCTCTGATAGTTCTCTCATTTATTTGTTAATTACTGTACTTCAGTTCTAGTTAGTTGTATGTGATTCTCTGTTACAACACGTATGGATATTCTGGATTCATGTATACGATACACATTTATTTTCTGGCCTCTATTACTGGTATCATCTTTCCTGGCTTCTATTACTAGAATCACCTACTAGAATCATTTACTGGTATCATTATATTTGGCTGGACTCATATTGAATTATTGTGTCAGATTTTTGGATTCACTTGCTGGGAGGGGAAATACTTGAGTAAGACATGTAGACATACCCCAATCTGGAATCTCCCAACTGGAATCTACTGGAATGATAGCTATCTCACCCCGGCCAGGTGTGTGATGTGTCGTATTACCTACAGCCGTTTAATGTCGATCTCGGTATTTTAAAACACACTGTTAGAGTATAGGCTGGACTTACCCTGGAATCATTGATCACTATAACTGGAATCGTCCCTTACTGGATTCATCTTGTATTAGATTCATCTTGTACTGGACTTACATTGGAGTTACACTGGTCTACATTGCTGTCTGGACTTTATATCATATTACCCTGGTTCAGCTAGTTCTATTTTACAGTCTTCATTGCTATGATTCTTCTCTTGTTTAGTTATTTTCTTTCCTTGCACTTTATCTGTCCTTCTTACCATCACCTGAACATAAACTGCCATATTTATCAATACAACTGTATAACTGCTGGATAGTTCTATGTCATTTACTTGGATTTTCTAGATGAGATTGTGCTCGTTCCTGTCCTGACTGGACCTGTTGATAAATTTTACAGATAGCCTGGAGGTTGCCTGCTAGCCTAGAGGGACACAGTAGAGGTTGTATAGTTAGTTATTTCAGTTGTATTGAATTGTATTTATTCTATGTATTACTGTATTGAGCTTTGAGATGTTTTCTGGGTTTGTGTATCGTAGACACTTAGACTTCTATCTTTGTATCTCTTTGGATTTCATGTTTTATCTATCTTTTATCTTGCTCTACCTTAGTTGTGATTGAGACTGTATCTGCTATGTCACCTCCATTCGGAGGCTCTCTACTGTACAGGTACCTTATATTGTTAGATGTTTGACCTAAGACAGCGTTATACCGCCGACACTGCGGCGTAGGCTGGACGTACCCACGTCTCGTGCCCTTACTCTAGGGTATGGGTCGTGACACAATACAGTCTCAATCATATAATCAAAACTAAAGTAGATAGCATGAAAAGTGATACGATAGATAAAACAGGAAACGAGTCCAAAAATCCACAAGTCAGAGCTAACACAACATCCAGAGTCTCAGATAATATAAGTATAAAGATACTACAAACTAAAATGCACTAGCTGGCTCACAGGCCAGACAAACCTAACTAAACTATGCTACTCAGGGTGAGCAAAGTCCAGTGGCTCTACCAATAAGCCACGGTCTAAATCTAGTCCATCAGACTCAACCCCATAGTAGGTCGAGCAATCAGTCTCAGAGTCATCTGTAAAATTTGTCAACGGTATCCTGTCAGAAAAATGAGCAAGTACAAATACCAACAGCAGTTCCATATGAATTGAAAAATACTATAAGAGACAGCAATAATGAAATACAAGACAAAATATATAGACGACTTGGGAACCATTTGAAAATCCGAGTTACAACCCTTGAACCAAACAAGGACCGGAGTTGTAACCCTTCTTTCAAACAGAACTTGGTCTCAAATCATGGTACAGTATAAAGACAGGAGCATATGAGAAATGAATCATAGCATGGTGAAAGTACAGTAAGTAAAGGTGAACTGGAATATAAGAAATGACAATAAATGTAAAAAAGTGATTTGAACTATTAGAGCGATATGTGATCGGCTAGGGAAGCAAGAGATGGTTATCCACTTGGCCCGACAATCCGCGGTGTACTCAACGGAGGGTCATGTAACACCCAATTTTTCAGATAAGGGTAATTTTGAAATTTTGTAATTATAATAATTATTTATTGATTATTATTTCATGATATGATTTTTGGTGATTTTAAATTATTTTAAAATTATTTAAATCAATGACTTGTGGTTTTGACGTTTTGCTAGTGAAACCATAGAGACTGTTTGACCTAGAGCCTAACCATGTGATTATGATATTTTAATATCATTTTTAGCCTAAGGATATTTTGCATTTGACCTCTTTGAATTATTTTGATATTATTTTATTATTTATGATATTGTTTGGGGTTATTTGAGTCGGGTTCAAATTTCAACTCAATCCGACTTGAAACGGGGACCCGGGGGTAGTTTGACTCTAGTGGGGCCCACACACTAGTTAGGCATGGCCCACATGATATTAATTTAGTTCACATGATAGAAATATTTAGTTAGAGGTTAGACTAATTATTATGGATAAGGTTAGTGTGATTAGAGACTTTAGAATGACTAATTTAGCCCCAACCAATTAGCCCTTTCCTAATACTAATAGAATAGGTTAGTGGGGCATTTTGGACCTTACCATAATAGGACAAATAGCCCCATATGGCCAGCCACTTTGGGAGAGGATAGGCTCAAGTTCATTTCATTATTCTCATCCACACTCTCTCTCTTGTTCTTTTCCAAATTTCTAGAGAGCAATCCCTAGCAATTTCTCTACCAAATCCTTCCATTTCGCCACCAATCTTCTTCTTCCTTCTCCATTCTAGCCAAGAAGGAAGCTACCCAGTTTGGGAGGATTCGGAGCTCGTTCGTGTCCTTTTGGAATCTCTACGTGTCGGTGTCGCTCCGGGAAGGCTTTTCTTCGATTCGATCTACCGGGAGGTATAAATCCCTTCTTCTTTTCATTCCTCATGTATAAGGTCTATTTTGAACCCATAGGAATGACCCATGGTTGTATCTCCATTTGTGTCCATTTCGTGTCCATTTGGAGGTCATAGGAGTGTCCTTTGTGTTGTGGTTGTATCCATGTGGGAAAACCTCAAATTTGGACACACTATGTGTTGTTATGTATGAATGAATTATTACATATTTAATCTCATATTTTTGTATTGGAGATGTGTTCTATAGTGTCTCATAATATATATTAGTGTAGAGAGTGAGTTCTTGATATATTATGTTATATACTTGTGTTCTTTTGTCTCAAACTACCCAAATCCGTCATGATTTTTATCCACGTTTTTAATTTCAGCCCTAACTTAGAATATCATAACTTCTAGCTCAAAGCTCGGTTTAATCTCCTATTTTTTTTAAAAGAAGCATATTGAAGTTAGATTTCCAAAAACATATATTAATATGCCTAATTCTTTCTGTAACTTTCTAGAGAATTATTTGAGTGTCAGCCGTACGAAAGACAAATGCGTTCTCGGTGTTTTTGCGATTTCGGAAGTTTTCGGAAATGAAAATGCGATCCGTTTGAAGTTTTGGAAAGCTAAACATAGATCTATAACTAATTTAATCCTAGATTTTAATTCATGCTGAGATGGTACAGCATTGATTAGTAGTAGGAGTTACTATTCGCATATGCATTTTGTGCACCCTTGTGTGTAATATAATGTTATATTGATTTTAACCCATATTAATGTATACCATTATGTAATTAAATAGAGAATGCAAGCATGAGTAAATGATTAAATAAATAATGTATGAGGTGTAAGTGTCCTATCTAATATAAGCATGTATAAGTATGGCTTGTAATGAATATGTAGGTTACATAGTAATGTATGGTGCATATAGTAGTGCAAGAGAATAAATGAATGATGAATGAATGCAAGCATGAATGTAATGTAATAATAGATGTAATGTATGTAATATACAAGTTAATGAGATAATGTCTATGTTAACACAAATCCTATATTACCTCATGTCCCCCTTACACTATGTTAACACTATCACACTTGACACATTGTTCACTTACACTTTGACCTCTTTGATATGTATATACTATGTATGCCCATTTAACCCTTACTTGCCCCTTTGCCATGTTTACATACACACACATAGCCTCAAATAAGTATTTATGAATAGTTAACTTAGCTGTGTATGTATATTATATATATGTTAGCATATTGTGTTGAAATATATAAGTTTATATAACCATTTGAAATGCCATAATTATAGACCTAATGTTGAATACCAATAATGCATGTGTATATATGTGTAGACATATATAGATTAAAGTAATAGATTACCTAGTGTGTATCCAATGTGAATTCTTGCCTATTTGAGTATTGAATAATTGCATGCTATATAGAGTTGGGTGTATGTTGGCTTGTATAGCCTTGTATTGATGTGTGCTTGCTAGGATAGTCTTGGTTAGGCCTAGTAAGACTGCTGGGATAGGACATGACCTAGTTTGATCTAGTTTGACTAGTGCAGTTGACCAGAGTTGACCAAGGGTTGACTTTGGCCTACTTTGACCTAGATTTATGTAGAATGCATTGTAGTGCTGTATATTACCCTTCTGGACATGTTGTGACTTATGCTGTTCTAATTAGGAGCCAGACACCTTTCCTCGGACAGTATATTTACTTTGGACATTCAGACATCAGGCGAGTACATTCTCTGATAGTTCTCTCATTTTTTTGTCAATTACTGTACTTCAATTCTAGTTAGCTGTATGTGATTCTCTGTTACAAACACGTATTTTTATTTCTGAATCCATGTATGCGACACACATACTTACTTGTCTTACCTCTATTATTCGAATAACCATACGAATCACTATTCGAATCACCCTATTCGTATCTTCATATGTTGGTTGGACTTTTATTCGATTGATGTGTCAGATTTTGGATTCATTTGTATTAGATGGGCGGGGAAATACTTGATTAGACATGTGACATTTCCACTATTCGAACCACCCCTGTGATATATTCGAACGATAGCCATTCCACACCCGGCCAGGTGTATGATGTGCCGGATTTATCCTTAGCCGTTTACATGTCTAACTAAGTATTTTAAAACACACTTGGAGAATTTATTCGAATCATTATTAGAACATCATGTGAATCACTATTCTATCACCTTATTCGTATCACCTTATTCGATTCACCTTATTAGAATAATGATTAGAATTACATTCGACTCTTATATTAGACTACATTGGGATTACACTTGACTTATATTGTACCATCTGAAATTATGTTACTCTAGTTCAGCTAGATCTTATTTACAGTCTTTTTTGCTATGCTTCTCTTCTTGTTTAGTTACCTTACTTTCCTTGTACCTTAACTGCTCTCTACATTATTACTCGTACAAACTGCCATTTTCATCAATACAACTGTCTATAACTGCTTTATAGTTCTCTGTCATTTACTTGGATTTCTGATGAATTGTACTCGTTCCTGTCCTGATTGGACCTGATGATAAATTTTACAGATAGCCTGGAGGTTGCCTGCTGGCCTAGAGGAGACACAGTAGAGGTTGTATAGTTAGTTATTTCAGTTGTATTGAGTTGTATTTATCTATGGATTATTGTATTGAGCTTTGAGATATTTTCTGGGTTTGTGTATCTAGACACTTAGACTTCTATCTGCTGTATCTCTTTTGGATTTCATGTTTTACCTATCTTTATCTTGCTCTACCTTAGTTGTGATTGAGACTGTATCTGCTATGTCACCTCCATTCGAGAGTATATACTGTACAGGTACCTTTATTTGTTAGATGTTTGACCTAGGACAGCGTTCTACCGCCGACACTGCGGCGTAGGCTGGACGTACCCACGTCTCGTGCCCTTAATCTAGGGTGCGGGTCGTGACACGTTTTTAGTGGTGGCCCATGCAGGTCGAGTTTATGTAGTGGTATTCAAACTAGAGTATCACTACAGCCTGCAGTAGGATTAGGATATTTTTGGAGGTACTCAATCACATTAGGAAAAACTCTTAATCCGATCCTTTTGTCTAAAATGTTGCTTATTGACTTCCCTTGAATATAAATTGTTCTCCTTGAATTTTGCTTCATTCTCAGAAATTGCTTCTTGTTTTGATCAGTCTTCATGATGGTTATGAAGACACGATCTCATTGCTTCGGTTCGGGGGATACTATCAAGAGGCTGGCCACCTCTCGTCCTGTTCATCAGGGCCTCGAGACCACAGCTTCTGTTGTGCCGACTCAGGTTGGCGTTTCTGCTACATTGGAGGTGCACCTCCGTCTGTACAGAGACTTTTCCCTTCGTTTTCGGTTCTCTCAGCAGCAGCAGCGAT
>JANAVB010040683.1:0-50763 GCA_029216955.1 Iris pallida
TGATTTGTTGATATCAACAAATCCGAGTGAATAAATCTTGGTCAATCTCCTGCCATATGTCCCGACTGCCAGTTTTGTCGATTGCCATAAATCTGGGTTGTTAGGATTTGATCAACTCCTGCCATGTGTCCCAACTGCTGTGAACCGCATGGAGGACTGTCATAGTTGGGCCACATGAGTGTGGCCTCGTGTCAGAGCCGTATAAGGGTGGCCTTATCGGAACCGCATAGAAGTCCTTTAATTTGAGCCGCATGAAGGTGGTAACCGCATGAGGGTGGCAGTCGCATGAGGGTGGCAGCCGCATGAGAGTGGCAGCCGCATGAGGGTTACAGCCGCATGAGAGTGGCAGCCACATAAGGGTGGCAGCCGCATGGGGAGCTTCAGAATTGGATCGTGCCAGCGATAAATATTTTTTTCGTTTCCCTAGGAGCACGCCATTATGTCAGAGTCATCATTGTAGCTTTATGTCAGAGCTGTCGTATTGCGTCAGAGCATTAAATGAGGTCGCTGCTTGATGGCCAGCTGTAGAAGCGAACTGCATAGGGCCACGTGGCTTTTACCCGTGCCATATGGAGCTATTGGGGATTTCTGAGCTGCATGAAGCTCTGAAGGACTTTTGAGCCGCATGAAGCTCTAGAGGACTCGTGAGCCGCATGAAGCTCTAAGAGATTCTTTGAACAGCATGAGACTCCTTCTGTTTTGAGCCGCATGGACTTTTTTGTTCTTTTCTATGCTTCTACAAGACCCCCTTCAATGTTTTTAATTTGTAAAATTGAAATACTTTGAATAAGAACATGTTCAAACAGAGCCGCATAAGCTCAAGTTCAAACAGAGCTGCATAAGCTCTTTTAAATAGAACTGCATAATCTCACGCTAAACAGAGCCGTATAAGCTCGTGTTTACACAAAGCCACATAAGTTCATCTGAAATGGGCCGCATGGGACCCCCACCAAATCAGAGCCGCATAAGCTCATGTGGGCTGGGTTGCATAAGCCTAGAAACACTAAGTGGCTTTGTTTAGCCATCTTTTAACTTATTTCTTTTGTCTTTCTCCAGTGAATCTGCCAGTCAATCCAGCGAGAGAACCCCTAGTGGGTTCGGCCCAATCTGCTGTGGGTGTGTGATTCGACCACTTAGTCCAATATGTGGCGAACCAGCTTCCCACAAACGAGCCTATGGAGAGGCTGAATGCTATCAGGAACCAGCCGTTCTACTTTCTCTGTGCCATGATGAACTCGGGGCAATTGAAGGGAAAATACCTGAAGTCGGCATTCCTCGTTGGGGATGCCTTGACTGTGAAGAACCTCCGAGTGCTGGATATATCCGAGAGTTAGGACTTTACTCTTGACGAGATGGCGATCCATATCCCTCCGATGGAGCATCATTTTCCTCTGTCATGGTTCAACATGTTACCGATGGACAGAAAGATGGTGGATTCCTTGACTCCAAGCAAGTCGGGGATGATTGTGGATAACATCCATTATAACAGGAATTTGGGGTCAGCGTATGCGGGAAGGGAATTGATCAGTTGGTACGTGATGGGACTGGCCACGGGTACCTTCTTAAATGTATCGGGTCTCAATTTCACGTTCTCTCAAGCTGACACCTTCTTGAACCAGCTTTCTCGAAAGGGGTCCTATCCCGTCGGCCGGTTGGCGCTGCTGAACTGGATAAACCCCATCCCTGTGTGGGCCAACTTGACTACGTGGATTCTGCGAAAGTATAAGACTCCCCTGCGTGAGATCGGCCTCTACCATGCCATTCGGGGCACCTGTCATGGTCTACCCATAAAGAAGTCATCGTTCATGGCTCTCCTAGAGATGTACAACCGGCTGACGGGAACCTTCTTTACGCCTGGAAGGGAGCTGGGACTCACACTCCACGAGATGTACGTTATTTTCAAGCTGCCCTGGGGGGAAGAAGTCTTTGAAGTGTACACCCCTACGAACGAAGAGCTCGAGGATTTGATTCGACAGTTCCCGGGCTTTGTTGCCATATACCGGGAATTGTTATGTCACCACAGTACCTGTCACCAGACGTCCATCAAGAAGGATGGTAGCTCAGAAGGGAGCATTCCTCACACCACGTCTTGGGTCTCATACCTTTTTACACTAGGCGCCTTAGGCTGGGTTTCTTCCTGAGATCCTCAAACCCAGGAGGAGGTACAAAAACTGGCATCGACTGCCAAGAGATCGAGGGCCACGGGCGACACATTTGGGAGTCAAACTGACTCCTTTAATTATTTTTATCATGCTACTCAGCGGCTGTCAGAGAAGGCACCCCTGGCAGGATTCCTAATGGTGTGGCTACGGAACTACGTGGTCTCAGGAGGGGCAGGTTCCATTAAGAGGATCAGCCGCCACTTTATCCTCCCAGCCGTAAAGCTAGTCTTTGGGGTCAGACTGGCCCTTCTTCCGGCCATGGTGTGCATCATACACTATGGCCTTTGCGCCTTCTCATCCAAGGTCATCGCCCGTGACAGGACGATGGATTTTGAGCACATAGAGCTGCCCTACCATTATCTGATAGGGTGGCTATTGATGCACTGTCGGTCTTTGATGAGGCCTGGAGCAGAAGACGGCGTTACGGCTGATGATGCTTTCATTTTCCAATATCACCATCAGCCCTGGGAGTGCAGCACTATGCCAGCCTGTCGGAGGGCGCTGGCGAGAGTGGACGGATATGACTTTTTCGTGTTTGTTTCTCATTTTACCGATGAAGAAGTGAGGGGCGTACATATTGATGGTACCGGACCTCCTCACCTCTTGCCTGAGAAGATGCTCCTTTGGTTGCGTAATATCCGTCCAGCGCACATAGTATACCGTAACCGCAACAATGTCTACCTGGAGCCCTACTTGCCCAGCAGGTTCTCCCGCCAGTTCGGGTATAGCCAGCTATTCTTTGACCGTCCCAGCCCTTGCCTGGGCTTTGTAGGTAGCGTCCTCGACGGTATCAGGGCCTGGCATTATTATGACGCGATTCATACCCGAACCAGCTTCTCGGTTCCTGATGCTGAGGCGCCAGGGGAGATTTTGTGTATGGAGGCCCTATACCACGTTACTGCGAGCAAGCCTCCCATTAATTTTGACCCGAGTACCATCTTCATTGTGGGCACTGGCTTGGCGGAGAAGCCCAAGGGGTCCAAGACGAGGAAGAAGAGGGCAAACACGGTTCCTGTGCCGGACTCGGAGTCCACCAATACGGACGAAGAGAATGACGAGCATGATGCCGATAACTCTCTCCCTCCTGCAGAAAAGGTGGTAGCGGATCAGCCGCCTGTTGTGCCAGATGAGGTAGTGGCGGATCAGTCGCCTGTTGAGCCAGGTCCTTCCCGAAAGCGAAGCAGGCCTGAGTCTGCTGAACGCGGCAGAACCTACTCCGTGAAACGGGCTGCGGTTAGGCCTCGCCAGCTGCTCATTAAGGAGAGATACGAGGATATGGGCGCCATTTCGGTGGTGAATTGAATCACAACCCTCTCTTTCTTAAGCTTTTCTTGAACTATGTTCTAATTATTATTTTTTCTCTGTAGGCGTCAGAAGAGTCGGACTCTCGAGAACCGATCGCTGTTTCTGAAGTCAATCCGGCCCTAACCACTTTGATTAGTGACATGTGTGCCGAGATTATTTCTGCCGGGGTTCTCTCGGCGGCGGCTGAGGAGTCTTACGTTGCTGAGGTCTCAACCCAGGGCAACGAGGGCTCCGTTGAACCCGTCCCCGAGACTGCTGAATTTCAGCAGGGTGGCGCTGATCCAGTCGTATTTCCTTTCGGGTTGGCTGGGGCAGAGGAACCAATTGAATTCAGCTTGGAGGTCGCTGGTGACGGGACTACGGAGGCTATAAGCGAACCTCAGTCTCCACAACCCTTTCCTGGTAAGATAAGCCAAATTCTGACTAGTGAGGAGGCCCATTTGCTCTATCATCACATCCTTCGGGTTAGGTTGATTGATGGTTGCTCTGGACATACAGGTCCTGCCCCTTCACTGCCAATGACGGACATTGTCAGGGTAGGCTTTGCCAGAGGGGATCTGGTGGAAGAGAGTGTGCCCCCTCCCCTTCCAACTTATATTGAGGGGCCTCCCGCTGGATCGAGTTTGGGAGATCAGATGGCGGCACAGCCGGGACAGGGAGCAATGGTCCCTGCGTCCTCCTCTGCTCATGTGGCTTCGGGGTCGACCTTTCCGCCTTGCCGAGTATCCAGGTTCTTCGGGCCGCGGAGGAGGAGTTAGCTGCTATCCACGCATCTTTTTGCTCGGAATTTGTTTCCCCGGTGGCAGGGGTGGGGCAGGGATAGTTGCGCTTCTGGAACCCAAATTACTAGAGGCTGATCAGCTCGTGGCCCAGTTTCAAGTGCTGCGGCAAGCTGATCTGTCTGCAGCAATAGATCAAGAGCGTGACTTCCTTACCACTGTCCCAGAGAAGGTAAGGGCCGCACGAGATGTGTCTAAGCCGGTTATAATGAAGGACCTCGGCGATCTATCTCTCCAGTATGACCAGCAGAGTCGCAGGAGAGAGGATTGTATGACTCGGAAAGCGGTCGCCTCTCGCAAAATAATTGATACAAGGGAGCAGATCCTCGACCTCCAGAAGAAGCTGGCTTTCTTGGAATCTGAGCTCGAAGCTTCCCGTACGGATAAAGAGCTGATCGTTTAGGAGGCCGAAATGGTCACCCGAGCTTCTGCTGGCCTGGAGCGTGCTCTGAAGAAGCTTGAGGATGGCTGGCGGGCTCATACGCATCTGGAGGATGCGGAGTGACTGACTCAGAAGGCCGAGCGCCGGGCCAAGCAGCGGTTTGAGCGGTCGACTGTCTTGCTGAGGGACCGTCTCATGGAATTATGTATCGCCGAACAATAGTCGGCCTTTTTCTTCTTTTGTTTATGTTCTTTTCCTTTTTTGAGAGGGACGTAGTCCCAGAACATGTAGTACTTTTGACTTTCAAATAAAAGAGTATGTTTTATTTTACTCTTTATTTGTATTGCTTATTGCGTTTATGGTGTTGTGGTATTTGCCCCACTGGGGGACACTTTGTGGACTTGTTACCCTTGGTATACCTTGGTTTTAGGTACGGATAACAAGTTTGATGGGGATACTTAGAACATTTCCACAGTATGGATGTTCCTGGTATCGGAAGAAAGAATGCCATGGAGCAGCTGGGCTCCTGGGGCATGATGAGAAATGAGGTGCATGTACTAGGAAACTTAGTATAGCATTTGTGGTCAACAGAGGATATTTGTGGGCCTATTATCCTTGGTGTACTCCGATTTTGGGTACAGATAATAAGTTAAGAGAAAATTGACATACTTACTCAGAGGTAATGAGGACGTGGTAAAATATGAGGGTTTCTTCAACGGAGCCTTCTACTCAGAGGTAATGAGGACGTGACAGGAGTGGGCTCCATGAAGGGTACATAGAACAACTTAGAGGTAATGAGGACGTGGAAGTTCTACGTGAGGGGTGGTTTGTTTTTGATGGAAGTGAAACAACTCAGAGGTAACATCGACGTGGTTGTTTCGGGAAGTTTGTGGATCTGTTACCCTTTTTTTATGCACTGAAAATGCGGGTAGTGGATCATGAAGAGGGAGCTCTTTTAGGAAGAAAGTTCAGAGGTATGATCATACATGACTTACTACCTAGAAGATGCGATATAGATTCATATGGAGTGACCAGAGTGTAAGTTCAGCGGTACCTGCAGGTATATAACTCGACAATTTGGGAGATTTGGAGGATGTCATTTTAGACATAATACTTCTTTAGGAATTTGCCGTTGATGGGCAACATGAGCAAGTCTCCGTTTTGTTTTACGAGACGGTAAGCTCCATTGGAGAATACAGCCTCGATGATAAATGGGCCTTCCTACTTTGGCTGGAATTTGTCAACAATTTTATGCGTCATAACCATCGGCCTCCGAACTGCCAGAACGAGATCGCCTACTTGGAATGTTCTGATTTTAACCTTCTTGTTAAAAGCTCCCGAGATACGTGCTTGGTACAGCTCGATTCGTTCTTGATCTAACAGGCGCTTCTCATCTAGAGCCTCCAACTCTTGTAATCGGTGGTGGTGATTATCATCCGTCGTCAGTCGATAGGTAAGGGCGACACGGAGCGAGGGGATTTAAGTCTCCAGTGGGAGAACTGCCTCACTCTCATATACCAGAGAGAATGGTGTGTTCCCGGTGGCCGTCCGTACTGTAGTACAGTACGCCTGTAAGCATTTGCCAAGCTTCTCATTTCAATCACGTTTGTTGGAAGACACGAACTTCTTGAGCAGCTTGATTATAGTTTTATTGAACGCTTCCGCCAAACCATTCGCCGCCGGATTGTACGATGTTGAAGCAACATTCTGGATCCGATGTTTATCGCAGAACCGATAGAAGGCGTGGCTTGCGAACTGCGGACCGTTGTCGTGGATGATCCTTCGGGGCAGTCCGAAGCGATAGATGACGTGATGCTTGAGGAAGCTGATCACGTTTGAAGTATTCACTTCTGCCAGCGGAATAGCCTCCGCCTATTTGGAGAAGTAATCTGTGATTGCGAGTATGAAGCGGTGCCCTCGAGACGAAGTTGGAGTGATCGGACCAATGATGTCCATTCTCCATGCTTCGAATGGCCAGGATGCCACCGTCGGATGTAGAAACTCGGATGGCTGGTGAATGAAATCTGCGTGGACTTGACAGGCCTTGCACTTTCTTGCGTAGTCTATCGCATCTGCCACCATCGTAGGCCAGTAATAGCCCATTCGGCAAAGGCGATCTTGTAATTTTGGGCTAGGCTGATGGGCACCACAGATGCCATTGTAAACTTCGCGTATAGCTTCTTTGGCTTCTGTATTTGACAGACACCGAAGCAGTAATCCATCGTACGATCGCGGATACAACATTTTCGTCTCTGTATCGTAGAAGAATCTGAGGGAACGTCTTTTGATGGAAGTGGCTTCTTTCGGATTCTCCGACAAGATGTCGTAGACTACGAAGTCAATGAATGGATGTCTCCAGTCTGGTGTTTCGTCAACTGTCAGAGCGGAGTAACTCTCAACACATTGAACATTGTCCTTGGGACAGACCAATTTGCAACCTATTATGTCAACCAAGTAGTGAGTATGGTCCGAAACCGCTAAGGAAGCGGCAAGGCCTGCTAGGGCATCGGCTTCAATGTTCTGGAGCCTGGGAACGTGTTCTATGAAGAACCCTTCAAATGACGAAATGATATCGATCGCTATTTGGTGATAGGGGATCATATCTTCATGGCGAACTTCGTATGAACCCCGGATCTGATTGACAATTAACTGCGAATCACCGTATGCTTCAAGATACTCTACCCCCAGCTCCTTTGCCAGTCGGAGGCCAATGACCAAAGCGTTATATTCGGCCACGTTGTTTGAATAGGGCTCCATAAGGGAGTAAGCCCGATTGATCACCAGCTCAGAGGGAGAAATCAGCACCACTCCGACTCCAACGACGATGTTGCCCTTGGACCCAGTTCTGGAAGCGCTATCGAAGAACATTTGCCATACGGCATCATGAGAGGCCACATTTGAATTGGCGACCTCGTCTGGTATCTCTTTGTATATTCTGGTTGTCTCCGAGCCTGGATGGGCTGCTAAAAAGTCTGCCAGAGCTTAACCTTTAACAGCCTTCTGTGGGACAAAGATCATGTGATATGGAGACAATAATATCGCCCAGGTAGCAAGGCAAGAGCTGAGTGCCCCTGGTTTGATCATGAGGACCCTGAGAGGGTTGACTCGTGATATCACGTGTATGGTTTGTCCCGTGACGTAGTGTCGTATCTTCTGAATGGCAAACACTAGAGCAAGGCACTCCTTCTCCACGGCGGTGTATCTGTACTCTGGCCCGATCATCTTTCGACTGAGGTAATATATAGATTGCTCATGGCCTGCATCGTTGTTTTGTGCTAGCAGAGCACCGAAAGAATGTTCCATCGCTCGCACATAGAGCAGGAATGGCCTTCCAGCAACCGGGGCTACCAGCACTGGAGGGTTCGACAGATATTCTTTGATGCTGTCGAAGGCGTGCTGGCATTCCTCATCCCCATATGAATGAAACACCCTTCTTCATGAGGTGGGTGAATGGTTGTCATCGCCCGGAGAGGTTAGAGATGAACCTCCTGATGTAAGCTAGCCTCCCTTGAAGGCCTCGGAGTTCACGGAGATTTCTCGGGGGACCCATCTCCATGATTGCCTTCATTTTTTTGGGGTCTATGTGGATACCCTGGGAAGTAATGATGAAACCCAAGAACTTTCCGCTGGATATGCCCAAGAAGGATTTTGTGGGATTCATCTTCAAATTGTGCGCTCGCATCAGGTCGAACACTGTCCTCAGATCATGCAGATGATCTTCCTTACAGCGGCTCTTGACGGCGATGTCGTTGACGTAGCATTCCACTGTCTTGTGCAAGTGGTCTCTAAAGATGATGCTCATAGATCTTTGATAGGTGGTGCCAGTATTCTTTAAACCGAAAGGCATGACGGTGTAGCAGTACGTACCAATTGGTGTTCGGAATGATGTATACTTTTCGTCGTTAGGAAACATCTTGATTTGGTTGTTCCCCGAGAAACCATCCATGAATGACATACGCTCGAAGCCGCAGGTGTCGTCAATCATGATATCTGTGATAGGGAGAGGGAACTCATCCTTAGGACACGCCTCAATCAGGTTCCGAAAGTCGATGCAGATTCTAATCTTTCCATTCTTTTTTAGGACTGGTACTATATTGGCTACCCAGTCTGGATGTTGTTTCTCGCGGATGAAATTGCTAGCTATTAATTTGTTGACTTAAGCTTCAATGGCATTCATGATATCGAGGCAGAACCGTCGTTGCTGTTGCTTGACCGGTTTTGCGTTCGGACGAATGTTGAGTTTGTAAAGTGCAACCTCGGGGTTCAGTCCTGGCATGTCTTCGTAGCTCCAGGCGAACACGTCGATGTATTCTCTGACGAGTTGCAGTAGCGATTCCCGTTCTTCATCTGTCAGATTCTTGCTGACGAAGATGGGCTTTGGAGAGGACTCATCACCGAGATCAACTTGTACAACCTCATCTTCGGTGGGAGGCTCTCTTTGTTCGAACTGCTTCTTCCATTGCGCATCTAGCTGTTGTGCCTACGGCTCTAACTCAAGAAGTTCAGGAATGTCTTCATCTTGTTCGTAGGTGTCGGCAAATGCTATATTGACGGACCAGACTTGCCTGAGTATGTCTCCAATGCTGACGTCTGAATCAGAAGTGGGTGACCCAGAAGAATGAGAGTGCCATCCGCACTCC
The DNA here is from genome assembly GCA_029216955.1 of Iris pallida. NCBI lineage: Eukaryota > Viridiplantae > Streptophyta > Magnoliopsida > Asparagales > Iridaceae > Iris > Iris pallida. Next base: position 9,269 of record JANAVB010040683.1, read on the forward strand.
TCATCTGAGCTCTCAGGGGTCGTTGCAGGTGTAACATAACCTAACCCACATCTGGTCTTGTTGTAGTAATCCCGTGGTTTCCCAGCCAGGATCGGCAATTGTAAGGGTAATCGCCGTCCTGTGCCGTAGTTCAAGCCTGGCGTAGTTTCCAGATCATACCCCTATTTTTGCATGAAGTACTTGGATCGAGAGCTATATAGATAAAGGGGCAGTCTTCCAGGGTCGGGCTCGAGATCAACTTCTTCTATCTTGAAGGGCTGTGGATCATTCTTTCGGCCGAAGATGATTGGATGATCCTCTCCCTTGACTATATGGTAAGCATCTTCCACTGGAGTAAGTTGGTTTATGGTGTAGACATTTGTCACCTGTGTGTGTAGGTGGGTGCCTATACCGTGTTCCATAGCATACATTGTACAAAGCTTATTAAGCTCAAGGTAATTCAAAGATAGCCCTTTATTGATGAAGAAAGGTATCTTTTTCAGTAGGATTACATCATCTGCGGATGGAACATCAGTATGAGCAGCCACATACTTGTCCAGCTCTGACTCTTCTTCAGCTACCCCCTGTGTCAATGAAGACTGAGAGGATGACTTGGGCAGCTTAATCATTAGGGGCTCCATAGGTGGAAGAGAACGTGGAGTCGTTGGCATACTAGTGACCTCCAGTTTGGTGCTCAGAGCTGGGCGGGGAGTTGTTGGCTGGCTAGCAGTCCCCGACTTAGCGCTCGACTGCCAATTCATTCTGGAAAGGCAAATCGTCATCGGCTTGACGGAGGGATTGAGCTTCTCTGTTTGTTGCTGGCTAGCTCTAGGCAGCCTGATTGTCAGTGGCTCTGTTGTGGGTCTTGGCGTTTGGCCAGACCTTGGCAGTCGGATTATCATCTGCCCCTCTTGTGCAAAGAGGCTGATTGCATCCTTACGCAGAGTGGCTGTAAGTGGTACAATTCTGCCAGGTTTACGAGCTTGAAGGTGGATTGTCAGAGGTTCTTCCGATCCAATTGTCGTCTCAGTTTGAGCTTGAGTATCTCCTTCGATAAGGTGCCTTTTCGACTTCTCGTATAAGCATAAGTCGGAGTAGTTAAAGGGATCAATATCAGCAAATTCTGTCCTCACGAAGCCATGCTTGTCAACGTACTTGAAGCACTGGTGCAGTATGGAAGGCACGATCATGTAATCGTATATCCAAGGATGCCCCAGGAGAATATTGTAAGACGTGTCCGCATCTATGACATAACAGGTCACTTCTGATTGAAGGTCGCCAATTTGGCATTTCAGACGAATCTTTCCGATCGGATAGCTTCTGCCTGAATTGAAACCGCTAATGGTAGTGCTTGTCGGTGTCAGACGGTGCATTAGGATGCGCAGATGGTGTAGCAGGCTCTTCAGGATGATGCTTATGGAAGAACCGGGATCAATATGCATCCGATCCACCTTGATATCGCCAATGTACCCAGTATAATATAGAGGGCGATCGTGCAGGTTGGTCTTGATAAGCATATCCTGCAGAGTGAAGACAATATTGGGCATTGCGCCTGTGCAAGCACTGTCCTGGAGATCTACAGGCGAGCTCTCCTCAGTGAGATTGGACTGAGCCAGATATGCGTCGGCGTTCTGGAGTGCCTCGTTCAGTATGACGCGAATATCTTTGGAGAGTCTCAGGAGCTCATATAACGATAATTTGGCCGGTGTGTTAGCCAATTGTGCCAAGATGTCAAAGTTGTAGGGCCTCTCCAGCCCATGAGACGTCTCTCTTCGGAGCGGCTTGTCAAAGCGAGTCTCCTTCGGCCTAGGCTTGTCGGTCGTCGAAGGCTAAGAAGGTCCTGGAGCATCAACAGCTGTCGGCTGATGATCTTCAGCCGAGTTACCCGGTGGAGGTTGGGTTTGTGCGCCGGATCGGGTAATAACAGCCGTAGCTTCTTCGACCTCTGCCGAGATTGTGCGGCATGCTTTGACTTTCCCACTCTTTTTCTTGCTGGTGGAGGGTGGTGCGGACTGAGTCACTTCAGGTACCAAGTCCGGATGGACCCACATGACCTCCCGTCGTGATGTGATAAGGGCACTAGACCAGCAGCCCGGTCTCGGGGAGGTGGAAGGTTAGCGACCTCTATCTTTGCTCTAGGGATGGGTACTACTCCATCTTGAGTCTTTGTTGGAGGGAAGCTACCGAATTGTACTGACACCATGTTGGCTGCCACGGTCACCTCTTCGAAATCAATGACCAGGGTCTTAGAATCGATGAGATGCTGGATGTATCGCTTCATTTGGTAGCAGTCTTGTATAGCATGGTGGACATAGCGATGTAGTGGCAATACTTACGGCTTTCCATCTCTGCAGGCCGAGGCTCACGTCTCGACGGAGGGAGCTGAATCCTGTCTTCTTGTATGAGCATGTCAAGGATGGGCTTGACATGGCTGTCTTCGAAGGATTAGGTCATCTGCGGCCACTACTTCTCTGCCGGCTTTGGTTTGGGCTTCGGGGCTGTATCGGCCACCATAGCCTGTTTGTTCTTGTTGTCTCGGTTGTTGGAGGAATTACCACCATTGTTGTTGTTGGTATTAGGGCATTTGCCCTTGTCCTCTTCTTTCGAGAGGTGCAATCCCAGTTGGCGAGCTTTCTTCAACTTGTCTTCTATGCTAGTGGCGCTGATAATGAAAGTCTTCTAATCCTTAAACTGACTTTCGCCCATCCAGAGGCTGATTGTGGGGAGCAGCCGCTTTTGGCAAATTTCAATTAAGGAGGAATCAGGGTTACCGGAAGGCAACTTCATCGCGGTTTGGCAAAATCGCTCGATATAGTTCCTTGTCAGCTCCTTTTCTCCCTGAACAACGTCCATGAGGGTGGACATTGTCACGTCTTGTCCTACTTCGTAGAACCTCTCCAAGAATATACGTTTGAAGCTAGCGGAGGAATGGATGCAGTTGTCCGGCAAGTTACGGTACCAGTCGAAGGCGACCCCTTCCAATGCCCCGATGAACAATCGCGTAAGGATGGCATCGTCATGAGGCAGATGGTCGGTTGTGACTTCGAAGTAGGTGATTTACCTGCTTGCAGATGTCTTCCCATCATACGGAGTGATGTTGAATGGTTTATATCTTGGTGAAAAGGGAACATCTCTCCACGCAGCAGGATACGGTTGTCGTATCCTGAGGTCCTGGCAGGTTTCTCGGACGTGAAACATGGTTCGGAGCTCCTGGACCTCTCGTCTTGCCTCTCTGGCCTCGTCTGCAGCGGTGTGAGCCGATATTTTAGGAGGATTATCACCCGCGTTTGGTGCAGCTGAGTTCGAGTCCGCATTGACCGTGGGTCCCAAGTTTGCTTAGCCTTACGTCCTTCCTTGCAGAGTTGGAAGGGCCGCTTTAATCTCGTCCACGAACTTGACCAAGGTATGTAGTATGGCCTCCAGAGTGTCGATGTGTTGGCGATCACTGGGACCATCTTGGTTGCTGTCCGTCATGAATACCGTCCTTATATGAGGAGAGATAGAAGGAACGGTGGAAGACATGCCCTCTGAGTCATACCCTTGTACAGAGAAGTCGTCAGGGTATGTGGGAAAGTTCTCCTCTGGTTCGGACTCAGAAGGAGTGGTACCCCCAGCTTCAGAGCTTGCCTCGCCTTGAGAGTTGTAGACATCCTCGGGGACGTCGGAACCTACTGCATCTGTTGGGGGAACCGTTTTCCCTGGATTATTTTCTTGGAACACCAGATTGTCGTAGATGTTTGGAGGAGTGCTACCCCCGGCTTCAGCATCTCCCAGAGATGTGGACGACGAATCTCCAAGTGTGGCAGATTTCGTCTTTGAGCGGGTACATTGGTAAACTCCTCCTGTAATGGTGATAGACAGCCGCTTAGAAGAGAGTTTCTTGGTTACGCTGGTTGAGATTTTTGGACTGGAGACGTTTGTTTTCTTCCCTCTCCTGCTGCCAAGGATCTTCTGAGTATAATTGCAGGAGGCGACGAGAAGCGCCTCGTCTTCTGAGCTTGGAGGTTGCAGTCGTTGGAAGACGGATCGCCGGTCCTCTTGTGTGGCCGCCTTGCTGCAGCAGTAGTTGACAATGACTTGAGTGTAGTTGACAATGACTTGAGTGCAGTGATGTCCATGAAAGGACTCTCTGCACACCAAGTCTTCGTCTCTTTCCTTGCGTTTGTGAAGAATTATGTCGCGCAAGTCACTCATTTTGTGGGCCCGGGAGTCCTGAGCACATGAGTGTGTTGGCATCCTGCCTGCTCCTTGATGTAGGGGTAGTACGAGTACTTGCCCCTGATCATTGTTGGAAGATTCTTGATAACTATCCCGTTCGTTGGCTGTCGGGGACTGGACACGGATAGTTTTATACAACTTTCCATCCAGGGCCCGCATAACAGTCAGCGGGACACCCTAATAGTCAGAAGTTAGGACAGCTGGCTGAGCTCCACGAGCCTGCGGTGTCCTAGACTTCTTCCCCCTAGCACCCGAGAGTGTATAGTAGGAAGAGTCCAAGTGGTGCGTCATAGAGTTTGGCACAACCTCCTGAGAGCCTCTAAGGTCAGGACCGCATGAGAGGCAGTCAAAGACTGACCATGAGCCGCATGGAGCAGATGGTATACGGCTGGGGTTGGTGGCCGTGCAGGCTGTCTGCATGCGGCTGGCATGTGTGGCCGCATGAACCTTCCGTATGCGGCTAGAAGCAGTGGCCGCATAAGCAGTCTGCATGCTGCTGACAGTCGTGGCCGCATGAGCCTTCTTCATGCGGCTGGAAGGGTTAGCCGCATGAGCCTTCTGCATGTGGCTGGCTTCTGTGGCCGCATTAGTCTTCATGTGGCTGGCGCCCTTATGCGACTTCTTTTTGGACCGCATAGAGTTCCTCTTTGCCCCTGCAAGTCCAGCATCGTAGTATTTTCCTCTACCAGAGTTGGAGACAGCAGAGTCCTCTATAGTCTGAAGTGGGGCTGCATGAGAGTCTTCCCTGCCATTTTGGGTAGCAGGGAGCATTTCCTCCAGAGCTTGGGGAGAAGCAAATGATTTGGGCCTTCACTCCCTGCGAGCCTTCTTCGTACGGGTTCGCTTCTGGACCGGGCCAGCGCTCCCGTCGGAGAGCATTTCTTCAAACGCCTGCTGGTCGAAGCGGACGACCAGCATCTGTTGAGTGGAGGCAAGTTTGGCTGCATCCGATTGCATCACCAACTTCTCAGCAGTGGAGAAGTTAGTCCCCAGCAGAGTCGCCATCGTGTTTGCCATTGATTAAAAGAACAGAACCGTTTTATGGGAGGACTGGACTTTTACTTCACAACACAAACTCGCTCGTACAAAGAAAGCCTAGGGATGAAAACCTAGGTACAGCAATCTAAGTATAATTGTTTAGTTTTTTCTGGAGGGTAATGGTAGAGGCTCGGGAGAGTGCTATCAACTCTGCCTTACTCCTTGGACGATCGGACGTAGCCTTGGCTCTGATGAAGAAATGCTCTCGGGATGTATGGAAAGATTCTTCTGTGCACCGCCGCTCTCTCTGTGCGCGTCTCTCTCTCTCTCTGTCTGTTTGTAAGGGAATGGCACCTTGCTATTTATAGGAGTGGAGTGTGATAAGTAGGGTTTGCAATGATTGCTCCTTGAAAAGTGGACGGTTAGGGATTGGTTACGATTTGCCTTGGTCTTGTTTGTTGGAAATTAATCTGGGTCGTCAATATTGATTGTAACAAATCTGGGCAGTTAATGTTGATTGTACCAAATCTGCGTGGGCAGTTAATGTTGATTGCAACAAATCTGCCTGGGCAGTTAATATTGATTGCAACAAATCTGCATCGTGATGACTTGTTGATATCAGCAAATCCGAGTGAATAAATCTTGGTCAATCTCCTGCCACGTGTCCCGACTGCCTGTTATATCGGTTGCCATAAATTTGGGTTGTCGGGATTTGATTAACTCCTGCCACGTGTCCCAACTGCTGCGAGCCGTATGGAGGATTGTCATAGTTGGGCCGCATGAGTGTGGCCTCGTATTAGAGCCGCATAAGGGTGGCCTTATCTGAACCGCATGGAAGTCCTTTAATCTGAGCCGCATGAAGGTGGTAACCGCATGAGGGTGGCAGCCGCATGAGGGTGGCAGCCGCATGAGGGTGGCAGCCGCATGAGGGTGGCAGCCGCATGAGAGTGGCAGCCGCATGAGGGTGGCAGCCGCATGGATATGGCAGCCGTATGGGGAGCTTCGAAATTGGATCGTGCCAGCTATAAATATTTTTTTCATTTTCCTAGGAGCACGCCATTATGTCAGAGTCATCATTGCAGCTTTATGTCAGAGCTGTCAATTCATCTTTATGTCAGAGCTGTCGTGTTGCGTCAGAGCATTAAATGAGGCCGCTGCTTGATGGCCAGCTGTAGAGGTGAACCGTATAGGGCCACGTGGCTTTTACCCGAGCCGCATGGAGCTATTGGGGATTTTTGAGCCATATGAAGCTCTGAAGGACTTTTGAGCCGCATAAAGCTCTAGAGGACTCGTGAGCCGCATGAAGCTCTAAGAGATTCTTTGAACCGCATGAGACTCCTTCTGTTTTGAGCCGTATGGACTTTCCTATTCTTTTCCATGCTTCTACAATTAGCTAACTAGGGTTATCACAATCTTAATTACTAACATATGCACTTTTGAGAAATCCAATCCAGTTATCTGTCTTGCAGGAAAAGAAAGTAACAGTGGATACATCACCCGGAAGATAAATGTATTCAAGATCTAATAGTGGGTACATCGCCCAGAAGATAAATGTACACAATAGACATAGAATAGTGGGTACATTGCCCAGGAGACAAATGTACCCTATAGACATATACAAGGTGCAACACTCGACGGTGTGCTGGAAGTGTGCTCATCATGACACATAGCTCCAAATCCATTCAGGTTTGGGCCGGAACAAACGGCTCGCAGGTAACTAGAAAATTCTTCCCTCCAAATGATCTAGATAATCAAGCTAGTTGTTTAGTCCTTAACATTTTTTGTTGGATTCTGGGTGTGACATTCCACAGAATCTATCCTAGACAAGATATGCAAGACTGGACAATACAAGAAAGTGGACTATAACAAGCCACATGAAGAAAATATAATAAGTTGGAAGCTAGGAGTGCGCTACGACGAGCCACTACAGAAAAAATAGGGAGTGCACCATGACAGGCCACTATCAAGTAAGCAAGGAAAGATATGTATAAGAGTGCACCACGACGGGTCACAATCTAGTAACCAAAGAAGACATGTAACATGAGTGCGCCACGACGGACCACTATCTAGTAAGCAAAGAAGACATGTAACATGAGTGCGTCACGACGGGCCCCTATCTAGTAAGCAAAGAAGACATGTATCATGAATGCGCCACGACAGGCCATAACAAAGAAATTCTAGACATGGCGTATACTGCAAAGTACAATAAATTCGGGAAGGCATGGCAATACATATCATAGCATATAAGAAAGAATCAAAAAAAAAACATGTCATGGCATGTGAGAAGGAATAAAAGTGACTACGTGTGCTAGTGTCAAGTATACATAGGCTGTACAATTATTATCTAACTATGCCAGATGATCAAGATGAGATCATGTTGTCATGTTCAAGTTAAGTACAATATTAACAAGTTATCAAGTTGGGTCGTCACATTTTAGCTCAAATATAGAAGACATGCAAAGAAGATCAAAAATTGTAGTTAGAATTATCAGTTGCATATAAACTCCAATTAAAGTAAAACAAGAAGATTCTAGAAACCAAGACAAGGATCTACAACTTTTATTCAAGATTCTAGCTACAAAACAGCTTAAACATGCAAAAACAGCCAAAAAATAGCAATTTCGGCACATAGACAATTCTAGGCAAATCCAACACATGGGAATTTCTGCACATCCGCACATGGGAATTCCAACACATCTGTGTATGGGAAATTTCTGTACATTTGTGTAGAAGCATAAAAAATATGGGGTTCATGCGGATTACAAATTGTCGCATAGCCAAACAGGTCCGCATGAAGGAAAGCCGCATGAGACATATGCGGTCCGTCGACAAACAGCTGTAGAAGGAAGATATGCGGCCAAGAGGAGCAGTTCGACTGATAAGGCTGACAAGTCCTGGCAAAATATGACAGTTCTGACACTTCGACAAAAAAAGATAAGACGTTAGACGTCGCCCAAAAGTAGGGTTCGTACGCCTCCATGCGGCCAAAAAAGTGTCATCTAAGCCGCATGAACCTTATGCTGCTAAGACTTATGCGGCCCCAAAGTTTCCAGCCAAGAGTAACTGTGATCCAAGCCGCATGAGTCTCATGCGACCCCACATGATCGAAGACTGAGAAAACCATACGCAACAGGACACTGGCAATCTGACCAAGTCCTTAACTACCCAGATTTGCTGCAACAAAATCCTAGCAAATCGACAGATGGCAGCCAAAGAGCGGGTCTTCACGTGCTAATCTGCCACATGGCCGCAAGCCGTCTATGCGGCTCAACATACATTCTATTATAAATAGCAGGGTGCCACACCCCTGCAAAAGGCTGGCAACCTTCAAGAGAAAAGCAATTCCTTCACGAGCTAGAGACTGCATCAGATAATCCACGGAGTAAGGCAGAGTTGATAGAACTTTCCCGAGCCTCCACCGTCACCCCCAGAATCAAAACTAAACAATTAAACTTAGATTATTTTCTAGGATTTCTTTCTAGGATTTCCTTTGTACAAGCGAGTTTGCAATCAATTTCAGTGTTCTGAATACCTGTCTTTGATTTTTTTTATGGCAAACACGATGGCGACTCTGCTGGGGACTTTCTTCTCTTCCGATGAGAAGTTGGTGACGCAATCTTACGCGTCCAAGCTCGGCTCTACACAGCAGATGCTTGTGGTTCATTTTGACCAACAAGCCTTCGAAGAATTGCTCTCTGAGCGCCAGCCCGTCTCAGAAGCGAGCTAACCCAAAGAGGACTCGCAAGGCGTCGGTGTGCAAAACTGTTGTCCCTGACCAAGTCCTCGAAGAAGCTCCTTCTGCAGCCCAAGACGGTGACCAAAGCTCTCCTGCGACTTTGTTTCTGACCGCAGAGGACCCTACTGTCCCCAAAACGAGCAGAGGAAAACACTACGATGCAGAGTTTTTGGGGGCACAAGGGAACTCCATGCGGACAAAGAAGAAGCCGCATAGAGGAGATCGACAGTCTGTCTATGCGGTAGCCAACTCTTGCCGCAGGCAGACGACTCATGCGGCAGCCAACTCTAGCCGCATGAAGATGGTCCATGTGGCAGCCAGCTCTAGCCACAGGAAGATGGTCCATGCGACAGCCAATCCTGGCCTCAGACAGGACGTCTCATATGGCCCTGTCAGAAGCTCTGTGTTCGACCGCCTCTTATGCGGTCCCGACGCCATCCGGCTCAATAAGGATACGGGCTGTATCAATATGGACTCCTTTTACTACGCGCCTTTGGGTGCTAAGTCAAAAAAGTCTAGGGCAGTACGGGCCTAACCAGCCCAGTCAACTGTCCAAGTTGCTGACTGTCAGCGGGCCCCGTTGACTGTTACACGGGCTCCTGACGGAAAGTTGTACAGAACCACCCGCGTCCAGTCCCCCAGGGCTAACGGACAGGGTCGGTCTTTAAAGTCTCCCTCTAAAGATCCAGAGCAAGTTCTTTTACTAGCCACGGATCAGGGAGCAAACATGATGCCTAAGCACCTGTGCGCTCGGGATTCCCGAGTTCACAAGTTTGGTACAAAGGTAGAGCAGCTTCCTACTGACTTATGTGACGTGATTACTCATAAACGTAAGATGGCAGCGTCAGCATGCAATGAGTCCCTCTCGGGGCGTCGTTGCACCCAAGCCATCATCAACTGCTGCGACAAATCAGCAGCACCTGAAGATCGACAGTCAGTTTTCCAGCGACTGGAGCAACCAGCACCTGTCCGACAACAACTCAAGAAATAGGTGCAAATTCCAAGGGACGAGGAGTTTCCTTTCGCCTCCTGTAATTCAACTCAAAAAGTTCCTCCGGGCAAGGAAGGAAAGAAGACAGGCTCTTCCAGCCCGGCCATCTCGGCCAGTATTGTAAAGAGACCCTCATCTGGGGGGTTCCCATCAACCATAGGGGGTGACTATTTAGGCACTCGATCCAAAAAGAAGCTTCCCGTACCCGAAAGTGCATCTTCGGCCTCTTTGAGAGTAGATGAAGTTGGGGGTAGCAGTTCCCTTAATGTATGCGACAACCGGGTGTACCAAGAGCACATACAGGGGGTAGAAGTCCCCCAGAACTGTGCAACAAACCCAGATTTCCCTGAGGGCCACCACCCTCACCAAGATGATGCGGCTTCCTGCACAGGGGGTAGCACCCCTTTCGAGTCAGAGGAAGATGATATTCTGACATTCCCTGACGATTTTTCTATCCAAGGGTACGGCACAGAGAGTACCACTACCACAATCCCTTCCACCTCTATCCACGTGAGAATAGTCTTTATGGCTGACAACGATCATGAAGCGCCTTCCGACCAACAACGGCTAGAAGTGCTGGAAGCCATGCTCCTGTCCTTGGTCAAGTTCGTGGATGAGATCAAAGCCGCCTTGCCAACTCAACCAGCGAGGACGCCCGGACAAACAAGCCTTGGACCCGCAGTCAACGCGGACTCCAACACGATCGCCCCTCCTTTGGATGATGATCCTATAGCACCATCTGTTCCTTCAGCTGCGGACAAAGCCAAAGAGGCGAGGAGGGAAGTCCAGGAGCTTCGAGCAATGTTCAATGCCCGAGACTCCTCTCGGGAGCTCAGAATACGACAGACGTATCCCATGGCATAGAGAGATGTGCCTTTTCTAACGCGGTACAAGCCATTCCATATCGATTCTTATGATGGGAACACCTCTGCTAGTCGGTACATGACTTACTTTAAAGTCACAACCGACCACTTGCCGTATAGTGACGCCATCCTCACGCGACTATTCATCGGAGCATTGGAGGGGATCGCATTCGACTGGTACCACAACCTTCCCGACAACTGCATTCACTCTTTTGACAGACTCAAACACATGTTCCTGGAAAGATTCTACGAGGTGGGGTATGATGTAACGATGTCGTCTCTCATGGACGTCGTTCAGGGAGAGAGGGAGCTAACAAGGAACTACATCGAGCGGTTCTGCCAAACCGCAATGAGATTGCCCCAAGGCAACCCCGAGAGCTCCTTGATTGAAATCTGACAAAAGAAGCTGCTCCCTGCAATTAGCCTCTGGATGGGTGACGATCAGTTCAGGGATTGGACAACCTTCATCATAAGTGCTACCAATACAGAGGCAAAATTGAAGAAGGCTCGCCAGCTGGGATTACACATCCCAAACGGAGAGGATAAGGGCAGACGTTCTGGTTCTACCTCCAGCAACAACAACAGTGGCGCCACCTCCAACCGGGATAAGAAGGGCAAATAGGCCATGGTCACTGATGCGACTCAGAATCCCGAACAAAAATAGGCGAAAGGTCCGTAGCCCATGGTCAATTACTCATTTGAAGATAGTCATGTCAATCCTATCTTCGATATGCTCTTGCAAGGGGGTAGGATCCAGCTTCCTCCACCAAGGTTCGAGCCCCGAGCAGAAGAAATGGAGGACCCAAAGTACTGTCATTTCCACCGCTATGTCCATCATGCTACTCATAATTGTTTCCAATTGAAGCGGTACATTCAGAGTCTTATCGACTCCAAAGCTCTGTCGATAGATTTTGAAGAGGTTACCGTGGCGACAAACATGGTGTCTATTCAGTTCGACGACTTCCCTCCGACAAGCACTCCAGACAGGGTCATACCTGTCCCTCGGGCAACGATGGAGGTTACTAATCTTCCACCCGTCCGGAACCAAACATCTGGATTGGTACCTCTCACCACATCTCGAGAAAAGATCATGTGGGTGCATCTAGACTTGGTGCCCGAAGTTACCCAGGGGGTGTCATCTCCTACCAGCAAGAAAAAGGGCAGGAAGTCTACAGCCTGCCACACAATTTCAGCCGAAGTTGAAGAAGCTGCAGATGTTGTTACCCGGTCTGGAGCACAAGTCCAGCCCGTACGGGATTATTCAGTCGAAGATCCTTAGCCGACAACATTGCCTCCCCCGATATCCCAAGGCCATCTCAGCCTCCATTGGCGGACAAATCCAAGACAAAGGAAACCCGCTTCGATAGGCCACTCTGCAATGATGCACCTCAGGGACTGGAGAGACCTTACAACTTCGACATATTAGCACAATTGGCCAATACGCCAGCAAAGTTGTCGCTATACGAGCTCCTAAGGCTCTCCAAGGATCTTCGTGTCGCATTAAACGAAGCACTCTAGAATGCTGATGCCTACTTAGCTCAGGTCAAGCCGCCAGGGGAAGACCCGCCAGCAGATCTACAGGGCGGCGATAACAAAGATGCAATACCCAACATCATATTTACTCCGTAAGACATGTTGATTAAGTCCAATTTGCATGATCGCCCCTTGTACTACACTGGGTACATAGGCGACATCAAGGTGGATCGAATGCATATCGACCCTGGTTCGTCAATAAGCATCATCCCTAAAAACTTGCTCCAACTTCTTGGCATCCCTATGCATCGGCTAGCGGAAACCAACACTGCCATTAGCGGTTTTAACTCAGGAAGAAGCTATCCCCTAGGAAAGATCCGGTTGAAGTGCTAGATTGGTGACTTGAAGACGGAAGTTACCTGCTACGTCATAGATGCAGACACCTCCTACAACATGCTCCTGGGATGCCCATGGATACATGACTATATGATCGTGCCATCCACCCTTCACCAGTGTTTCAAGTATGTCAGTAAGCATGGTTTCGTGAAAACTGAATTCGCCGACATTGATCCCTTCAAAGGGGTTGAATCTTATTACTCTTCAGGGGCTTATCTATATGATGAATCCAGGAAACATATAACGGACGAGCTGGAAGCCATCACAGGGCCAGAAGAACCCTTGAGAATTTGTCTCCAAGCCCGCAAACTGGGCAGGGCCTCACCCCTGGTCGCAACCTTGCATAAAGAGGTGCTCTGTTCTCCTGCCTCACCTACGCAGTTGGAACCAATGGTCACCCGTCTCCCGAGATCCAGCCAAGAGCCAAAACCTGTCATTAGACCAATAGGGATCCGGCTGCCAAAGTCCAATCAAAGGCAACAGGAAGATGCAAGGTCCACTGTAACACCAATGGTAATCCGATTGCCAGAATCTACTCCAAGGCGACCAGAAGACACAAAGTCCCTTGTTGAGCCCATTGTCATCCGTCTTCCCAAAATGAGTCAGCAGCCAAGTGTCGATCCAACACCCTCAGGCAAATCAATACCTCAAGCAGAACCCTTGGTAGTCAAGTTGCCCAAGACAGCATCCCGACCTTTAAGCTCGCAAGGGGTAGCCAAGGAGGATGAAGAGCTCGCCAAATATGTGGTTACACAGGTGGATAGCCCCCCTCCTGATGATGTAATCCCTGTGGATAAAATTCCTTATTTTATCAATAAGAGGCTGCCGTTAGACTATTCTGAGTATGATAAGCCTAATCTAACGTATGTCGCACGGGACCGTCTAGACGTTAGCCTACACACACGGATGACAACCGTCCATACCCCAAATCGACTTGCTCCCATAAAAGGTGCTTACTTCCCGGTCCCAGACAGAAGAGGATGGGATCACACAATCATCTTTGGCCGAAAAGAAGGTCCTCAATCTTTCATGCCACAAGAGTCCGACCTCGGACCCGATGCTAGAAGACTACCGCTCTACTTGTATAGTCCTCAAGCCAAGTACTTCATGCAAAAGAAGGGATACGACATGGAGGCTATCCCGGGTCTAAATTATGGCAGTGGTCGACGATTGCCTCTACAGCCGCCGGCACCGGCAGAGAAGCCTCAGGATCATTATCACAAATCCAGACGCGGCCTCGGGTATGTTACTCCACCAACAACGCCCAAAAGCTCTGACAAAGAATACAAGTAGCACTCTCATTCGTCCGAGTCACCCATTTATGACTCTGATAGAAGTATTCGAGATATATTCAGACAGACATTATCTGCCAATATGACATCCGCTGATATCGAAGAAGAAGACGAAGACCTACTTGAACCACTTGAGTTGGAGCCGTGGGTCCAACAACTAGAAGCACAATGGGAGAAACGCTTTGAACTTTGTGATCCTTCCACTAAAGATGAGGTTATACAAGTTAACCTCGGCGATGAATCCTCTCCAAAGCCAATCTTCGTCAGTAAAAGTCTGACAGATGACGAACAGGAGTCATTGTTACAACTCATCAGAGAATACATCGACGTCTTTGCCTGGAGCTATGAAGACATGCCAGGAATAAACCCCGAGATTGCACTCCATAAGCTCAACATTTATCCGGACGCAAAACCAGTCAAGCAACAGCAGTGGCGATTTCGTCCAGACATCATGAATTCCATCGAAGCGGAAGTGAACAAGCTTATAGCTAGCGGTTTCATCCGTGAAGAGCAGTACCCAGACTGGGTAGCCAACGTAGTGCCAGTCATCAAGAAGAACGAGAAAATCCGAATCTGCATCGATTTCTGCAATATGAATACGGCATGCCCTAAGGATGAATTTCCTCTTCCGATCACCGATATAATGATCGATAATATGTGTGGCTTCGAGCGCATGTCTTTTATGGATGGCTTTTCAGGATACAATCAAATCAAGATGTTTCTTGATGATAAAAAGCATACATCATTCCGAACACCGATCGGCGTATATTGTTATACGGTCATGCCCTTTGGCTTGAAGAATGCCGGTGCTACATATCAACGAGCTATGAGTGTCATCTGCAGAGATCATTTGCGCAAGACGGTAGAGTATAACATAGACGACATCACCGTCAAGTGCCAAAAACGATCATTTACATGACTTGAGAAAAATGTTTGACCTCATGCGGGAACAAAACCTGAAGATGAATCCCACCAAGTCTTTCCTACGGGTGTCCAACGTAAAGTTCTTGGGCTTTGTCATTACTTCTCGGGGCATTCACATAGATCCCGACAAAACCAAAGCAATCCTGGAGATGAATCCACCAAAGAATCTCCACGAACTCCGCGGCCTTCAGGGAAGACTAGCCTATATCAGGAGGTTTATATCTAACCTCTCAGGGTGATGCCAACCCTTCACTCAACTCATGAGGAAAGGTGTCTCTTTTGTATGGAACGAGGAATGTCAACGTGCCTTTGATGATATTAAGGAGTACCTGATGAATTCGCCTGTTCTGGTAGCCCCGGTCGCCGAAAAGCCCTTTCTGCTCTATGTACGGGCGATGGAACACTCCCTCGGTGCTCTGCTAGCACAGAATAACGATGCGGGACATGAACAAGCCATTTACTATCTTAGTCGAATGATGATAGAACCGGAACATAGGTACACTGCCGTGGAGAAGGAGTACCTTGCCCTAGTGTTCGCCATTCAGAAAATAAGACACTATGTGTCAGGGCAGACCATCCATGTTGTTTCACAAGTTAATCCCCTCAGGGTTCTCATGACCAAGCCAGGCGCACTCAGTTCTCGTCTAGCCACCTGGACGATACTATTATCCCCATACGATATGGTTTTTGTTCCGCAAAAGGCTATCAAAGGTCAAGCCCTAGCTGACTTCTTAGAAGCCTATCCAGGCTCAGAAACAGCCAAAATTTATAAAGAAATTCCTGATGAAGTCGTCGCCTCGAACATAACTTCGTACGACGCCATTTGGCGAATGTTCTTCGACGGTGCTTCAAGAACGGGGCCACAAGGTGATATCATCGCTGGAGTCGGGGTGGTATTAATTTTTTTCTCTGGACTAGTAGTCAATCGGACGTATTCTCTTACAAAATCCTGTTCGAACAACGTAGCCGAATATAACGCTCTAGTCATTGGGCGCCAACTCACAAAAGAAGTGGGGATCAGATACCTGGAAGTATATGGTGACTCGCAGTTGGTTGTTAACCAGATCCGAGGTTCATACGAGGTTCGCAACGAGGACCTGATTCCCTATTATCAGACAGCAATTGCCATCATTATAACCTTAGAGGGGTTCTTTATAGAGTATGTTCCTAGGCTTCAAAATATCAAAGCCGATGCCCTGGCAGGTCTCGCCGCTTCCTTGGCATTCCCAAATAACACTCATTATCTAGTCGACATAATAGGCCATGAACTGGTCTGCCCCAGGAACAATCTTCAACTGGGTATGAGTTACTCTACCCAGATAACCAACAACATACAAGACTGGAGACGCCCGCTCATCAACTTTACGGTCTATGGAATTCTGCCAGAGAATGTGAAGGAAGCAACTTCAATCAGAAGACGCTCCCTCAGATTCTTCTACGATACGGAGACAAAAATGTTATATCGACGATCCTATGATGGGCTACTACTAAGATTCATGTCAAATACAGAAGCCAAAAAATCCCTATGTGAAGCTCATGACGGTACTTGTGGGGCTCATCAACCTGGCCTGAAATTACAAGATCGTCTTCGCTGAATAGGTTTTTACTGGCCCACAATGGTCGCAGATGCAGTTGATTATGCAAAGAAGTGCAAGGCTTGCCAGATCCATGCAGATTTTATACATCTGCCATCTGAATTCTTGCACCCGACAGTGGCCTCTTGGCCATTCGAAGCATGGAGAATGGACATCATTGGGCCAATCACCTCGCCGTCGTCTAGAGGGCATTGGTTCATACTTGCAATCACCGATTACATCTCCAAATGGGCAAAAGATGTTCCATTGGAAGAGGTCAAGACATCGAACGTGATTAGCTTCATAAAACATTACGTCATCTACCGTTTTGGACTGCCCCAGAGGATTATCCACGACAATGGTCCGCAGTTTGCAAACCACGTTTTCTATCGATTTTTTGATAAGAATCGAATTCAGAACATGGCCTCGACAGCATATAATCCCTCGGCCAACGGTCTGGCTGAAGCTTTCAACAAAACCATAATCAAGCCCCTCAAAAAGTTCGTGTCTGCAAACAAACGCTACTGGAATAAAAAGCTTGGTGAGTGCTTATGGGCGTATCGGACGACAATTTGGACGGCTACAGGAAATCTACCATTCTCGTTGGTTTACGGAAGCGAGACAGTCCTCCCATTGGAGACTCAGATCACCTTACTTCGAGTGGCCCTTACCTACCGGTTAACGGCGGATGATAACTACCGCCGACGGCTACAAGAGTTGGAAGTATTAGATGAGAAGCGTCTACAAGCTCAACAAAGCATAGAGCTCTACCAAGCGCGCATGTCTCGGGCTTTCAACAAGAAATTCAAATAGAGAATATTCTAAGTTGGCGATCTTGTCTTGGCCATTCGCAGACCAATGGTCATGACTCACAAGACCCCCGGCAAATTCTAGCCTAAATGGGAGGGGTCGTTCATCGTCGAGACCGTGTTCTCCAACGGCACGTACCGTCTCGTAAAACAAAATAGAGACCTGCTCATGATACCCATCTACGGCAAGTTCCTCAAGAAATACTATGTCTAAACGACACCTTCCAACTATCTCTCAGATTGTGAGTTATATACCCCTAGGTATCGCTGAACTTACACTCTGACTTTAAATCTCCCAGATTGTTGAGTTATGTACCCTCAGGTACCACTGAACTTACTCTCTGACTACTCTGAGTGAATTCATATCTCATCTCTTGGTCATATCTATGAACTTCCTGGTCATAGCTTCTCTCCACCAAGAGTTTGTTTTAAAATCTATTACCTGCACCACCAGTGCGCAGAAGGGTAATAGGTCCATACAAATTATCCTAATCTATTACTCGCACTATCAGTACACAAAAGGCGTAAGAGGTCCACCAAATTTCCCAACAGGAAAAACAACCACGTCCATATTACCTCTGAATTGTTTTCCTATCCATCACAAACAAATCACCCAATGCATAGAACTTTTACGTTAATAGCACCTCTGAGTTGTTCTGTGTACCCCTATTATGCCTACTCCTACCATGTCCTCATTACCTCTGAGTAGGAAGGCTCTGTTTTGACCCATATTTACCACGTCCTCATTACCTCTGAGTAAATATGTTGGTTTTTTCTCCACTTATTATCCGTACTCGTATCGCCAGTACACAAAAAGGGTAATAAGTCCACAAAAGTTATCCCAATCTATTACTCGCACCATCGGTGTACTAAAGAGTAGTAGGACCACAAAATATTATTCAAACCTATTTGCTCGTATTTCCAGATGCACAAAAGGGCAATAGGTCCACAAAAAATCCTCCAGTGGGATGTCCTTTATCAAATACAAATGCTGTATTAGGTCCTCTAGTACAAGTACCACAAAATAGCACAAATAAAGTGTGGGGTGAGCATACCCTATTTATTCAAAATCAGATACATTCACAGGACTATACCTCCAGTAAAGGATCATAGCCACGAGTACATAGTAGCCCATAGATCCATATTTATTCAAAATCAGATACAAAGGCAGATACGAACGTCTAGTTACATGTATTTCCGGAAACAACAAGTACATAGTAGCCCATAGATCCCTACGGTCAAGGATCATAGCCGTGTTGAGGTACATACCATTCCCCTAGCCATTTCACATACGAAAGATCTATTCGACCAGAGTCTTCGGCGGGGGCAGGAGGGTCAGAACTCCCAATACTACTGCCCTCAGACTTGGGCTCCTCCTTGAGAGAAATCCACTCCCTGATGTACGCCAGCTCTTCTTTCACCTCAACTTTGGGTATCACCTCCTCTTTAACAAACGGTGACTCATGTTTGATGAAAGGGGGCAACACCTCTTCCTTCGCAGTGGTCTCAACTTTTGACACAGATACTATAAAAAATCAAAAAAAAGAAGATAGTCATATAATAAAGGACTCTATACGGCCTAGCCAGTTATGCGGCCCAGCCAAAACAGAATTCATACAGCCCCAAAGTCATGAGGCCAGCTTCATGAAGTACTCATGCAACATTTATACGGCTCAGTCATTATCATGCGGCTCAATGCGGCTCAGTAATAAAAAACTCATGCGGCCCACTACTCGTACGGATCAGCCACGAGACAATCATGCGGCCCAGCCATACAGTATTCATGCGGCCCAATCATAAAGTGCTCATACGGCACCTATGCGGCTTAGTCATGAAATGTTCATACAGATCCATCTTGAGGCACTCAAGCGGTTCAAGTTCGAATAAGCATCGGTTATGCGGCTCAGTCCATGCGACCTTATCGTATAGAACACATGTGGTCCAGATGAGATAAGGGCACGCATCGACCAGGCTTATAGCAGAGGCAGTATATGACAGGCCCGCATAAAAATATGCGCTATGGCCTTTTAAAATTTCAGTCATCGCCTGTTCACCATCCTTACTCTTGAGAGGAGGTTGCACGTTGGAACGAATGGAAGGAGCGTCTGCCGCTCTCGAAGGAGAAGCAAGTCTCTTTCCTTTGGCCGCCGCACCAGTCGACTTATAAGCTTTTGGAGCCATAGCAGAAAGTATGATGAAGTCGAAGAAGGAGAAGATGAAAGAGGAAAATCTCTCTCTGTGAATGACTCCTATTTATAGAGTTGCTGAAAAGAGACTCTTCGATTCTCGAGATCATAAAGGATAGGTGTAAAAGTCCTAATTTCTACTTTTTTAATAAATTTGGTACTGATTATTTTTTTATTTTATTTTTATTATTTGTACGTCGCGTAGTTGCATTGTACCTCGTGCGCAAAATTTCATTTTTTCGTAATTGCTCGATGAGTGCGAATATGTGCGAGCGTATATATTTTTAGAAAAATATTTTTCTATTTTTATAGTTCAAATAATATATATAATAATTATTTATATTTGTATTTTACTTAAAGTTGTGAAAAGTATCGTATCGAGATGGCCAAAACTTTTATTAATATTAATATTTTATTATTATTCAAAAAGATATTTAAGAATATTTATTTATTTTTGAAATTATTTTTAATTAATTATAAAAAGGTATTTTAGTTTAATTATTATACTTTAAATTGTGGTTTGATTTATTGGTTTGATTTAAATAGTTAATTTAAGGATGAAGATTTATCTATTGGATTTATTTGGATTTAAACTAGATTGAGATTGGATTTTGATTGAATTAATCTATTTTAATTAATATGCGATTTATCAAAAAGGGGATTTAAATCCTAATCCTTATCCAACTGGGAATTCCTACCTCCTATATAAGCAGAGGTACTCATCCACAAAATCCAACTCCACAATTTCCTCCACCACAAATGTGCGTGCACCGTGTCAGTGTCCATATCTTATTCCATTGTTACATATACAATTCATCTCTTCTGTGTCGGACATACCCACACCCATGAAACCATCCACCGCCACCAGCATCCGAAAATAGACACCGCCGCCCATGCATTGTCACCACCGCCACCGCCAACCGCGGATACGGGAACTCGACCCCCTGTCTCCACCACCGCCAACACCTCGCCACCACCGCCGTGCACCAGCACACACCCTGTCACCACTGGTCACCTAAACTCCGACCAACCCAGCCACCGCCATAGCCTGACCCCGCCACCGTATCGCTACCGCCACCAATCACCACCACCAGAACCCCCATCACCGACAGCCACCAAAATCCCCAAAAAAACCCAAATTTAAAACCAACACTCACCTTCTCGTGGCCGCCGGCCGGATCCGCCAAGCTTTGCCGCGTCCCTCGGTCGTGGCTCGCTGTGAGCACCTCCGCCCGCGCCAAGCAGTCGACCGACCCCACTCCGAGCTCCACCGTCCCCCGTGCGCTAGACCCCTCTCCGATCGCCCCTTCCGACGAGCCCCGCCGACGTTCCCCACCGAATGCCGCCGGAGCGGTGAGCCTCGACGACCTCTCTCTCCCCCGACTCGATCCCGCTCTCTCTCATCCCTAAGCCTTCTCCCCAAGCCCATGGCTGAGCTCCGCCCTAGCGTGGTGACTGTAAAACCCCTAAATTTCTACTATTTTTTTTATTTATCGATTTTTGGTACTGATTAAAAAATTTTGTATTGTACGTCGTGTAGTCGTATTGTACGTCGTGCACGAAAATTTTATTTTTGTTTTGCTCGACGAGTACGAATATGTGCGAGCGTACATTTTAGAAAAGCATTTTCTATTTTATTGTACACTTTCAAAATATTATATATAATTATTATTCTTGTTATAAAAGCCTTTTTTTGTTTTTTTTAAGAGTTATTAATCAAATAATATTTTATTGTGTACTAGGAAAAGTATGCATTATTTATGCTTACATATATATTTCATAAATATTTATTTGAGTTATTTCTAAATAATAATATAATTTTCGAAATTAATATTAATAGTATTTTAGAAAATATATTTTAAAATTATTGGGACATTTAAATCTTGATTTAAAATTTTGGATTTATTTAAATAGTTAAATATTTGAAATTGATTTATCTCATGGATTTTATACTAGAAATTTAATTTGATTAAATTGGATACTTGATTTGAAATTGATTTGCAATTGAAATTGGATTTGATTTGGGTTTAAATTTCTTGAATTGATTTAAATTATTTGGTTGAATATTCTAATTGGGTTTAAACCAAATCCTAAACCCTATCCAACTGAAAATTCCCACATCCTATAAATAGGCAGGTACTCCTCCCTATTATTTGTCATCCACAAATTTTCTCCAAAATTCTCTACAAACCACAACCAAGACTTGTGCATCGTGTCCGTGTACGTCACCCACTCTTATTCCATGTTTACATCTACATTATTCCCCATCAATGTGTTGACAAACCCGACACAATAAATCAAATCCTATTCCTCATCAACCACATCAGCACCCGACCTCCTCGACTCTCCTTCCCTGCCATCAACTCCACCCCGGCGAACTCGACACCACGTCATCATCGCTCACTCCCCAAACTCCTCTGTGGCCGGCAACTTCCCGACGCCACCACCAGCATAGCCACACGACCACCGTCCCCGTCGTCAACACAACCACCACAGAATCAATAATGGAAGGGGGAAGACTCTTACCTATCCTCGGCTGCAGTCGTCCCCGTGTCCACCTCGCCGCCCTCCGGCGATCGAACTCGCCACGGCATGGCTGCTCCACCGCCGGAACAGATCCCTCCACCCACAAGTCTGACGTAGCACCGCCATCCGTGCCGCCTCCTCCAAACCCTCCTCGTGCTCCGTCGCCTCCCTTGGTCGCGACCACCGCAGCCCCCGGAAAAACCCCCTCCTCGTCTCATCCGCCCGGTCGCCGGCCTTCTCCGAGCTCCGCCTGGGCGCGGCAGCCTTGGCTCCGCCGCACAGATCGAGCGCCGCCGCGCCCTCCGTCGGTCGAGTCACCGGGCGAGCTGCTCCCCTCCACGCCGCCATCCGCTTGCCCCCATCTCCGTGCAGCCCACATCAGCCGGCCACCGCCGCGTCCTTCCTCAGGAGCGCCGCGCCACACGCGTGCTCCCCGACCGGAGCGCCGCCGTGTGGGTTTCCCCCTCTCTCCGACCGCACCTACTCCGGTCTCTTCCCCGGAGCGCCGCGTCTTCGCCTCCGATCACCGAGCCTCCGCCCGACGTCGGTCTCCTCCGCCGACTTTTTTTTATTTTTTCTCTGGTGAACCCTCTTCCACTCGCCTCTCTCTCTCTCTCTTAACACTTCTAAAAGCTTTAAAAAAAAAAAAAAAAAGAGAAGGACAGTATCATTAGTGTTGTTTTAATAATTATTATTATTATTATTATTATTATTATTATTATTATTATTATTCCATTATCATTATAAATTTCGATTAATTAGTAATAAAGGCTACTTTTATTATTATTATTATTATCATTATTATTATTATTATTTATTATTATTATTATTATTATTATTATTACTAGTATTATTCTTAAAGATATTATTAATATTATTATCATTTTTAGTTATTATTACTTTTATTATTATTATCATTATTATCATAATTATTATTTCTATATTGTTATTAGCATTATTATTATAATATTATTATTTCTAGAAATTAGTAGTGTATTATTTTTGATAACGTATATTTTTCCAAAAATTGTTTTTACTATAGTAAAATATATTGATTAAAGGTTACTTTTCTGCAAAATATATATATATATACATGTATTATATATATGATCCTAGAAACGAAATTTGATATTTTCATGTATTCATCTAGATGTATAATTGACTAATTTCAAATTTGATATATATATATATACAAAGTATTCTCAAGAATTTACATATAAATGTTTTTGGAAATTTGTATAAGTAATTTCCAAAAATTCCTCCTTGCTTAAACACCCATAGCATGACTAACTGTCCACTCATATTTTCTCGTGAATTCGGACCACGCTGCATCGACCATGGCTATTGGACAGAACATGACTTGCTCGATCTTCGCACCACTCCAGGAGACACACCAGGCAAGACACCTTGCCTTTGCTGTTTAATTTCTTGCTCAATATCATACATGTTTTTCTTTAGTTGTTTCTTTTAAATTATATGTAGATACAAATTACTATATTTTGTGCAATTGACTTAGAGTTAAGGGACCACCGTATGTTTAAGTGCATCTCATGAACTGTCACGATGTACCACGGATTGTGTGTGAGTTATGAGTCGCATATAGCTTCGGACTTGCGTGTCGACCGTACATCGATGCGTAAAGGCCGTACGTTAGGATGTAACTGCTAATAGATTTTTGGTAGAAGACTTGGCAGTTATTAAGGATTAAACAGTGTCGTGGAGGCGACACATGTATAGTATCATTGGGAGGGGGGAAGACAGTTATTAGCGTAGGGGCTACCTGTTCAGTACACATATAGATTTGGGCCGATAGTGTCTCGGATGAGCGCTACTTACTGCCCCGGGGCCGATAGTTCTCATATGAGAACTACTTTCTGCCCATAGTTGATAGTGCCTCTTAGGAGCGCTACCTACTACTACTCTCTCTCCATCTATGCTGAACACTATAAGCTCCTGCGTAAACGTTGTCCTCAAATTGCATGTCACATAGAATGGTTAGGAACCTTTACTCATGCATACTTTTTTGTTGAGCTTATTTATTCAGTTTATCGGCATGATATTATGTGTCTTGTTACGTCCCTCTGAGGACCTGGTTTTTCCCCAGGTGTGTATTTTCGTGATTTCTTGCAGGTGTTCTAGCTAAGGCCATTCCTTCCTTCGTGATGATTGCTCTTGGGCTCGCCATTGCTCTCACTTGCTAAATTCTTTCCTTGTATATCTTTCCATATTTAAATTGGTTGGTAGTGGACTTTGTCTCCGCCCAACTATTGTGTACATGACAAACTCAAAATTGCCTTATATCATTAATTATCTTTGTGGATGAGATTTAGTTGTCTTGGATTACTACATTTACAGCTTATGTATTCATACGAGACCTACGTACTTCGTATGAATACAGCTGGCATGTCTACGTACCTGGTCCTACGTATTTTGGGACTGGGACGTTACATGTTTTTGTGGTGGCCCATGCAGGTCAAGTTTGTCGTTTCGGTTACATGACTGTACCGAACGGGCCTGCAACATAGGATTAGAGTCTAGAATCTCATCCACTTGCTTGACATCTTTTCTTGACTTCAAATTCCGAACTCTCGTTCGACCTCCTTGATTTGCATCCTGCTTGACCCCTTCTACCGTAAATTCTTAGTTCGTGTTTAGTAAGATGACTAAACTAGTATATGCCCGTAGGTTAAACACATGGCTAGATGGATTGCATTGGCAATTAATATGCATTGGAATTTTATTTGAGTTATAAAGGAATTTATTTATTCTAGAAAGTATGATTTTAAGGGTAGTTAAATCCAAGTTGGGTAGTAGCATATTACCACTTTCAAATGATGATTAAAATTTTAAGTTGATATTACACGGTGATATACACAAGATGATAGCTAGATCGAGAAAATAATTAATTTAAATTGCGTTTTGATTTTTGAAGGTCATTGAGCATTTATGATTTAACCGAGTATAGCTAAACATCTTTTGGAATGATAAATTTAATTTGGCAAAGGATCCTAAGATTTTAAATATGGAATTATGATTTATGATTGACCAAAGCTTGAGGATGATTGGTAAATGTTGGTAAAATATTTTTTGAATTAAGTTATATCATATGATCTATGAGTTATAAAGTTATTTAGATTTCAAGTTTAAACCCTACGATTATGAATATTTTAAATTTGGTGGAAAAAAAAAAAGAAGAAAAAAAGAAAAAAAAAATGATGATGAGGAAATTAATTATTCGCTATGCGAATTACGAGGATTGTTCGAGATTGACTAGAGATTTAAAATTTTGAATAAAGTTGATGGTTTAAGATAACTGAAATTTTGGCGAAGCATCTTGGAAATTGTATTGAGAAATTCCTAGGAATTTAAAATTTTAGATTAGATAATATTGATAGGACCAAGAAGCAAGGAGGGTCACCCTAGTGAGATAGAAGTAATGTACATTAGATTGCCATGCCACCTATGATTATGATATTGCATATACACAAGTATAGTTAGTCATCGACCAAACCCGATGAACATGTCTTTGACCCACTCGCCCTTCCCTCAAATCTAGATCTTTATTCGTGACCCTCTAATTGTTTGAACTTATAAAAGATTGGAATTATTCCTTTGACCATACCCTTATCTATGAGATTTTTTTTGTCTAGAAACTGTACTCCTAATTTATGTTACCTTGATTTGGTAGAATCTAAGTTATCTTTATTTTATGCTTTAACTCGGTCATTTATTTGGTTCGTTAATCATTATCTCATGAACTCCCACTTTCTATTTTAATTTCTTTTGTGTCCTTTACCGTGACTTGGGTAATTGGAGCACAATACTAGACTTTTCCTTCCCACAAATTTCACAAACAAGACCTACACGAGCCCACCTTCATGTAGGTATATCATGTGCCACTAAAACACGTCTCCTTGTACTCTAATTTCATATTGCGACTTTCGGGTCAAAATGACTGGACTCAAATCCCTACCATGAAACCAATATACTTTAAACTATAGATGAGACTCGACCTCGACTCAATTCTTTCGAACCGATATATGATTTTGTTCTACTTAATTCCTTACATGCTTAACCTTGCATTTTATCTTGAGTACTGTACCTATCACACCATTGGTTTAATTCTTGTAAGTTGAGTAGAATACCTCCCGACCTAACCAACCTTTTGTGGACCATATTGATAGGTTCACTTGGACCATAGAATTCAGAAAACCCTAACTTATCTAGTCAACCAAGCCGACTGCATAGGCCCAAATTTTGGGCAAAACTTAGATTTTATAAGATCTTGGACTAATTGATTTCTTTCATCATTATCCTTTACTTATTATTTAATTACCTATGATGCTAAAATAGCTTAGTTTTGCAAGCGTATTCCTTATCAAGCTTGATCATGACATATGTTTTATTGGGTCGCTCCCACTAACATATTGTCTAATCAGAACCGGTGCATGATGGTCTGATCAACCGAGTGCACTTTGGTTCGCCTTTATCTATCGTCCTACGTGGATGGGGACATAGCTAAACTTGCCCTCTAGAATCCCATCCACGACTGCCTTGACAATTCCTTTGAAATTATTCGATCGTCCTTGAATCACGTATTCGTATTCGATAACACCTCCTTCGAACTCTCTATTGTTTTCGCCTTCACCCATTTATTTTTGAATAACGAAGGCGGTATACTGGAACTTCCTCTAGCCATCCTATCAATTACGACCATATCGTATTATTTTCCTATGATCTAGATCGCAATTTCCTACGACATGATTTTGTTATTGATTGTTCATCACCAATACCCCCTTATGTCTTCACACCCCCTACAAATTCTTAATTTCGAGGACGAAATTCTTTTAAGTTGGGTAGGATGTAAAACCCCTAAATTTCTACTATTTTTTTTATTTATCGATTTTTGGTACTGATTAAAAAAATTTGTATTGTACGTCGTGTAGTCGTATTGTACGTCGTGCACGAAAATTTTATTTTTGTTTTGCTCGACGAGTACGAATATGTGCGAGCGTACATTTTAGAAAAGCATTTTCTATTTTATTGTACACTTTCAAAATATTATATATAATTATTATTCTTGTTATAAAAGCCTTTTTTTGTTTTTTTTAAGAGTTATTAATCAAATAATATTTTATTGTGTACTAGGAAAAGTATGCATTATTTATGCTTACATATATATTTCATAAATATTTATTTGAGTTATTTCTAAATAATAATATAATTTTCGAAATTAATATTAATAGTATTTTAGAAAATATATTTTAAAATTATTGGGACATTTAAATCTTGATTTAAAATTTTGGATTTATTTAAATAGTTAAATATTTGAAATTGATTTATCTCATGGATTTTATACTAGAAATTTAATTTGATTAAATTGGATACTTGATTTGAAATTGATTTGCAATTGAAATTGGATTTGATTTGGGTTTAAATTTCTTGAATTGATTTAAATTATTTGGTTGAATATTCTAATTGGGTTTAAACCAAATCCTAAACCCTATCCAACTGGAAATTCCCACATCCTATAAATAGGCAGGTACTCCTCCCTATTATTTGTCATCCACAAATTTTCTCCAAAATTCTCTACAAACCACAACCAAGACTTGTGCATCGTGTCCGTGTACGTCACCCACTCTTATTCCATGTTTACATCTACATTATTCCCCATCAATGTGTTGACAAACCCGACACAATAAATCAAATCCTATTCCTCATCAACCACATCAGCACCCGACCTCCTCGACTCTCCTTCCCTGCCATCAACTCCACCCCGGCGAACTCGACACCACGTCATCATCGCTCACTCCCCAAACTCCTCTGTGGCCGGCAACTTCCCGACGCCACCACCAGCATAGCCACACGACCACCGTCCCCGTCGTCAACACAACCACCACAGAATCAATAATGGAAGGGGGAAGACTCTTACCTATCCTCGGCTGCAGTCGTCCCCGTGTCCACCTCGCCGCCCTCCGGCGATCGAACTCGCCACGGCATGGCTGCTCCACCGCCGGAACAGATCCCTCCACCCACAAGTCTGACGTAGCACCGCCATCCGTGCCGCCTCCTCCAAACCCTCCTCGTGCTCCGTCGCCTCCCTTGGTCGCGACCACCGCAGCCCCCGGAAAAACCCCCTCCTCGTCTCATCCGCCCGGTCGCCGGCCTTCTCCGAGCTCCGCCTGGGCGCGGCAGCCTTGGCTCCGCCGCACAGATCGAGCGCCGCCGCGCCCTCCGTCGGTCGAGTCACCGGGCGAGCTGCTCCCCTCCACGCCGCCATCCGCTTGCCCCCATCTCCGTGCAGCCCACATCAGCCGGCCACCGCCGCGTCCTTCCTCAGGAGCGCCGCGCCACACGCGTGCTCCCCGACCGGAGCGCCGCCGTGTGGGTTTCCCCCTCTCTCCGACCGCACCTACTCCGGTCTCTTCCCCGGAGCGCCGCGTCTTCGCCTCCGATCACCGAGCCTCCGCCCGACGTCGGTCTCCTCCGCCGACTTTTTTTTATTTTTTCTCTGGTGAACCCTCTTCCACTCGCCTCTCTCTCTCTCTCTTAACACTTCTAAAAGCTTTAAAAAAAAAAAAAAAAAGAGAAGGACAGTATCATTAGTGTTGTTTTAATAATTATTATTATTATTATTATTATTATTATTATTATTATTATTCCATTATCATTATAAATTTCGATTAATTAGTAATAAAGGCTACTTTTATTATTATTATTATTATCATTATTATTATTATTATTTATTATTATTATTATTATTATTATTACTAGTATTATTCTTAAAGATATTATTAATATTATTATCATTTTTAGTTATTATTACTTTTATTATTATTATCATTATTATCATAATTATTATTTCTATATTGTTATTAGCATTATTATTATAATATTATTATTTCTAGAAATTAGTAGTGTATTATTTTTGATAACGTATATTTTTCCAAAAATTGTTTTTACTATAGTAAAATATATTGATTAAAGGTTACTTTTCTGCAAAATATATATATATATACATGTATTATATATATGATCCTAGAAACGAAATTTGATATTTTCATGTATTCATCTAGATGTATAATTGACTAATTTCAAATTTGATATATATATATATACAAAGTATTCTCAAGAATTTACATATAAATGTTTTTGGAAATTTGTATAAGTAATTTCCAAAAATTCCTCCTTGCTTAAACACCCATAGCATGACTAACTGTCCACTCATATTTTCTCGTGAATTCGGACCACGCTGCATCGACCATGGCTATTGGACAGAACATGACTTGCTCGATCTTCGCACCACTCCAGGAGACACACCAGGCAAGACACCTTGCCTTTGCTGTTTAATTTCTTGCTCAATATCATACATGTTTTTCTTTAGTTGTTTCTTTTAAATTATATGTAGATACAAATTACTATATTTTGTGCAATTGACTTAGAGTTAAGGGACCACCGTATGTTTAAGTGCATCTCATGAACTGTCACGATGTACCACGGATTGTGTGTGAGTTATGAGTCGCATATAGCTTCGGACTTGCGTGTCGACCGTACATCGATGCGTAAAGGCCGTACGTTAGGATGTAACTGCTAATAGATTTTTGGTAGAAGACTTGGCAGTTATTAAGGATTAAACAGTGTCGTGGAGGCGACACATGTATAGTATCATTGGGAGGGGGGAAGACAGTTATTAGCGTAGGGGCTACCTGTTCAGTACACATATAGATTTGGGCCGATAGTGTCTCGGATGAGCGCTACTTACTGCCCCGGGGCCGATAGTTCTCATATGAGAACTACTTTCTGCCCATAGTTGATAGTGCCTCTTAGGAGCGCTACCTACTACTACTCTCTCTCCATCTATGCTGAACACTATAAGCTCCTGCGTAAACGTTGTCCTCAAATTGCATGTCACATAGAATGGTTAGGAACCTTTACTCATGCATACTTTTTTGTTGAGCTTATTTATTCAGTTTATCGGCATGATATTATGTGTCTTGTTACGTCCCTCTGAGGACCTGGTTTTTCCCCAGGTGTGTATTTTCGTGATTTCTTGCAGGTGTTCTAGCTAAGGCCATTCCTTCCTTCGTGATGATTGCTCTTGGGCTCGCCATTGCTCTCACTTGCTAAATTCTTTCCTTGTATATCTTTCCATATTTAAATTGGTTGGTAGTGGACTTTGTCTCCGCCCAACTATTGTGTACATGACAAACTCAAAATTGCCTTATATCATTAATTATCTTTGTGGATGAGATTTAGTTGTCTTGGATTACTACATTTACAGCTTATGTATTCATACGAGACCTACGTACTTCGTATGAATACAGCTGGCATGTCTACGTACCTGGTCCTACGTATTTTGGGACTGGGACGTTACAGTGACCGCGCAGCTGCCCAGACGCACCCGTGCGCCGCAGATCCTCCGCCTCCTCCGCCTATCTATCCTCCTCTCCTTCCCTCTCTTTCCGACATCATCTTCCGACCTCTCTCCTCCTTCACCCGCTTCCTCTCTCCTCCGCTCCCCTCTCTTCAATCTTTTTCCTCTCCTTAACCCCCTCTCTCACTCTCTGCACATTATAAGAAACAGCAGCTAATGCTGCTGTAAATTATTATTATTATTATTATTATTATTATTATTATTATTATTATTATTATTATTATTACTATTACTATTACTATCATTATCATTATACAATTTTAGTTGTCTTTACAAATCAGATCATCATTATTATTATTTTATTAGTTTACCTATTATTATGATTGTATGATTATTATTATTACTAACTACAGTATTGTATGTTGTCATTAATATTTTACTGCTATTATTATTAATGTTATTATTATATTTTAGTGACTAAGATTACTGTTATTATTAGTTATTATTAAAAATTAGTTTTTATGTAATTAGGTATAATAAGCTTCTCAAAATTTTCTTCTAAAAATATATATACTCCTTTATATAAATATTTTATTTGGCTTGGCCTATATTTTAAAATATGGTTTTAGAACCCTAGAGAAATTTTCAAGATTTTTAATATTTATTTAGAAATATTTTGACCCGCAAACCAAAAGATGTTTTGACACGAATTAGGTTCACCTTAAATAGTTTTTCTAAAACAAAATATATTTTTGTATTTATCTAAAAATATGTTTGAAAATATAGATTGAGCTAAAATATTATTTAACAAAACTTAGAGTTTTAGTCTAAGAACTATGTTATTATTTTCAAGCATATACTTTATCTAACATTTATTTTACTAATAGAATATAGTTTTCAAATATCATATATTTTTATATAAAAAGTGTATATATTTCCTTCTATTATCCTTCTCTTCATGGCTAAGTCTATTATTTCTATTTCCTCATCAATTTCGTACAAACTTAAGTCGACCCTAACTAAGTTAACCATTCTGGACCTAATGGAACTGTCCGTGCCACCACCCGAGGCCACCTTGCATAGTGGTTGTACCAAAGTCGCAGTTCATGCCACCTTGATCATTGCAGCACACCAGGCGTCCTACCAGGCAAGACACCTTGCCATTTGATGTTTATTTATTTAGCTCATATTTCAAGCATTATTCATTATTTTCTTTATACAGAATAAACTGTTATACATGGCATAACCTGTTAGAACTTACTGTTCATTTATATTTCCTGCTATGTATAGTTTTTTTACACATTAAACCTAGATTTAAGGGACCACCTTGTGTGTTGCATTCATTAGCCTTGATATGTTGTACCACGAAGTTGTGTTTCGCATGTAGAACACAGACATACGTGACTGGCTGGCCACCGGTGCGTATAAGCCGTACGATAGGAATAACCGCTAATAGAGGTTGCATGCTTAGTTTGACTTAGCAGTTATAGAGATTTTCTGTTGTGGATACAACATAGTAGGCATTGGGTGGAGAGAACAATTCCTTAGCGTATGGGCTTCGATGCACTTTCCCTTGTGACCCGGAAGCTCCGCTGGAGATACGGGGTTGATGACCCATGATTACTGACGGCCACTGGCGTTCTATGGAACGTCATGCTCTTATTGATTAGGCCTCTAGTTCCCCAGGGGGGACTACGCTGATCCTATTTAGCTAGGGCCTATGCGTAGGAAGGATTGTTCTTAACTACATTTCACTTAGAACGGTTAGGCACCTTTATCCGTTAGGTACGAGTACTTTTGGTTTGGGTGCTTGTATCTGACCATGGCTTGGAATAATAACTTGTTGCGGATTAGTTCGTCATATGTTGTCCTTGTTTGGTTGTAGGTGTGGCTTACTACTTCGATGAGAAGGTATTGAACCTAGTTGGGGTCCGGATACCATATTAGATTCATAGCATAGAAAAATATGTCATCGTGAATTAGTTTACCATCTTCTGTCCTTGTTTGGCTGGGGGTATGGTAAGCTAGTTCAATAGGTGTGTATTGGACTTTGTTATAATTCAATTGACTTATTTGTTTGAGCAATATTTATTCAGTTTATATGGCATGATATTATGTGTCTTGTTACGTCCCTCTAAGGACCTGGTTATCTCGCTAGGTGTATGCTCTTGCCTTTCGTAGGTGTTCTAGCCGTGGCCATGATCATCTATATTTCTTCAAAGATGATTGAACTTTGATCGTCTTCACTTCGCTCGCCAAAATCATTCTTTTGTATATCTTATATTTCTTTTCATAGTTGGTAGTGGATTTGTCTCCGCCCAACTACATGTACCAATGACAATTCATGGTTGATTATATGATAACTTTAATTCTTATATTTTGTGGATGAGATTAGTTAGTTGTGGTTTACTGCATTTTATAGCTTATGTATTCATACGAGGCCCATGTACTTCGTATGTATACAGCTGGCATGTCTACGTTCTAGTCCTACGTATTTTGGGACTGGGGCGTTACATATTTTTGTGGTGGCCCATGCAGGTCCAGATAAATTGTTTGGTTACTTTACCGTACCAAGCAAGCCTGCGAATAGGATTAGAAGTCTAGGATCTCATCCACATACTTGACCTCTTTCCTCAATTCCATATTTGAACTACCGTTCGACTCATCGATTACATCTTGCTTGATTCCTTCTATCATAAATTCTTATCTTCCCTTCGTGCGTGCTAAAGGTTAGACAGGTGACCCTACTAGTTAGACGTGTTTCCTTGTATCAAAATACCATTAGTTTAATTTTTAAGTTGGGTAGAATGCCTTGTGACCTAGCAATCCCTTTGTCCTTGTGACCTATATTAGCAAGTTTACTTAGATTCTAGAATTTAGAGGACCCTAACCCATCTAGCCAACCAAGGACTTGGACAAGAAGACTATAGGACGACTGTATAGAGACCAACACAGGATTTGACTTAGAATCGTAAGGAGTTTAAACTAATTCTGCTTTCTTTTCAACCTAAAACCTCATATGCCTATGTTTTACTATCTTGATTAATGATGCTAATATAGCCTAGTATTTGCAAGCTAATTCTTTATCGAGCTTGATCAAGGCATATGCTATTGAGCGGTCGCTCACTAACATATTGTCTAATCAGAACCGATGCATGATGGTCTGATCAACCGAGTGCACTTTGGTTCGCTTTTATCTATCGTTCTACGTGGATGGGGACATAGCTAAACTTGTCCTCTAGAGTCCCATCCGCGATTGCCTTGGCAACTCCTTTTGAATTATTCGGTCGCCTTTGAACCACGTATTCGTATTCGATAATGCCTCCTTCGAACTCTATATTGCTTTCGCCTTCACCTATTTCAGAAGGACGAAGGCATTGTGCTAGAAATTCCTCTAGCCTTCCTATCGATTAGGACTATTATCACTCGATGTTGCTATATCTTCATCCTAAACTACTCATCCTTTTCTCGGCCCTATCATGACCTTCTAATAGCTTAATTTATGAGTGAACTTAATTCGTTCTTTTAATCGTGCCATCAACCTACTCTCAAGAAACCATAACTTTAAGGTCTCTAATTTATTTTCTCTTGATAACCATACCATTCCCTATTGCAAGTTATCTTGATTAAAACCCTTGATCATTTTCATTCTTGCATTAATTAGCCATATCCACGATTATTTTCGTATTTATCTAAATAACGAGTTCCTAATGCCTCTTTTGTTGAACATTATGAATCGATTTTTCCACTTCACTATCCCATTGCACCTTCTCACCCCTACTAATTTTTAATTTCGAGAACAAATTTTTTTAAGTTGGGTAGGATGTGAAACCCCTAAATTTCTACTATTTTTTTAATAAATTTGGGACTGATTTTTTTTTATTTTATTTTTATTATTTGCACGCCGCGTAGTTGTATTGTACGTCGTGCGCGAAATTTTGTTTTTTCGTAATTGCTCAACGAGTGCGAATATGTGCGAGCGTACATATTTTTAGAAAAATATTTTTCTATTTTTATAGTTCAAATAATATATATAATAATTATTTGTATTTATATTTTACTTAAAGTTGTGAAAAGTATCGTATCGAGATGGCCAAAACTTATTACTTTTATTTATTTATAAAAGACTATCTTATTTAATAGTGGTAATTTATAAAACTATTTTATGCAAATATTCCTTGCATATGAGTTACATTAATTTGACTTTATATATAATTCCATTTTCAAAATTTATTAATATTAATATTCTGTTATTATTCAAAA
This sequence comes from Iris pallida, assembly GCA_029216955.1. Classification (NCBI taxonomy): domain Eukaryota; kingdom Viridiplantae; phylum Streptophyta; class Magnoliopsida; order Asparagales; family Iridaceae; genus Iris; species Iris pallida. The sequence goes on from JANAVB010040683.1 coordinate 43,851, forward strand.
AGATATTTAAGAATATTTATTTATTTTTGAAATTATTTTTAATTAATTATAAAAAGATATTTTAGTTTAATTATTATACTTTAAATTGTGGTTAGATTTATTGGTTTGATTTAAATAGTTAATTTAAGGATGAAGATTTATCTATTAGATTTATTTGGATTTAAACTAGATTGAGATTGGATTTTGATTGAATTAATCTATTTTAATTACTATACAATTTATCAAAAAGGGGATTTAAATCCTAATCCTTATCCAATTGGGAATTCCCACCTCCTATATAAGGAGAGGTACTCATCCATATAATCCAACTCCACAATTTTCTCCACTACAAATGTGCGTGCACCGTGTCAGTGTCCATATCTTATTCCATTATTACATATACAATTCATCTCTTCCGTGTCGGACATACCAACACCCATGAAACCATCCACTGCCACCAGCATCCGAAAACAGATACTGCCGCCCCTACATTGTCACCACCGCCACCGCCAACCGCGGATACGGGAACTCGACCCCCTGTCTCCACCACCGCCAACACCTCGCCACCACCGTCGTGCACCAACACACACCCTGTCACCACCGGTCACCTAAACTCCGACCAACCCTGCCACTGCCATAGCCTGACCCCGCCACCGTAGCACATCGCTGCCGCCACCAATCACCACCACCAGAACCCCCCATCACCGACAGCCACCAAAATCCCCAAGAAACCCCAAATTTAAAACCACCACTCACCTTCCCGTGGCCGCCGGCCGGAATCCGCCAAGCTCCGTCGCGTCCCTCGGCCGTAGCTCGCTGCGAGCACCTCCGCCCGCGCCAAGCAGTCGACCGACCCCACTCCGAGCTCCACCGTCCCCCGTGCGCGAGACCCCTCTCCGATCGCCCCTTCCGACGAGCCCCGCCGACGTTCCCCACCGAACGCCGCCGGATGCGGTGAGCCCCGACGACCTCTCTCTCCTCCGACTTGATCCCACTCTCTCTCGTCCCTAAGCCTTCTCCCCAAGCCCACGGCCGAGCTCCGCCCAAGCGTCGCGATCCGCGCAGCCGCTCGGACGCACCCGTGCGCCGCAGATCCTCCGCCCCCCTCTGCCTATCTCTCCGCCTCTCCTTCCCTCTCTTCCCGACATCCTCTCCCGACCTCTCTCCTCCTTCACCCGCTTCCTCTCTCCTCCGCTCCCCTCTCTTCACTCTTTTCCCTCTCCTTAGCCCCCACTTTCACTCTCTGCACATTATAAGAAACAGCAGCTAATGCTGCTGTAAATTATTATTATTATTATTATTATTATTATTATTATTATTATTATTATTATTATTATTATTATTATTATTATACAATTTTAGTTATCATTACAAATCTGATCATCATTATTATTATTTTATTAGTTTACATATTATTATGATTGTATGATTATTATTATTACTAACTACAGTATTGTATGTTGTCATTAATATTTTACTGTTATTATTATTATTATATTTTAGTGACTAAGATTAGTGTTATTATTAGTTATTATTAAAAATTAGTTTTTGTGTAATTAGGTATAATAAGCTTCTCAAAATTTTCTTCTAAAAATATATATACCCCTTTATATAAATATTTTATTTGGCTTGGCCTATATTTTAAAATATGGTTTTAGAACCCTAGAGAAATTTTCGAGATTTTTAATATTTATTTAGAAATATTTTGACCCGCAAACCAAAAGATGTTTTGACACGAATTAGGTTCGCCTTAAATAGTTTTTCTAAAACAAAATATATTTTTGTATTTATCTAAAACTATGTTTGAAAATATAGATTGAGCTAAAATATTATTTAAAAAACTTAGAGTTTTAGTCTAAGAACTATGTTATTATTTTCAAGCATATACTTTATCTAAGATTTATTTTACTAATAGAATATAGTTTTCAAATATCATATATTTTTATATAAAAAGTGTATATATTTCCTTCTATTACCCTTCTCTTCATGGCTAAGTCCATTATTTCTATTTCCTCATCAATTTCGTACCTCCTTAAGTCGACCCTAACTAAGTTGACCGTTCTGGACCCAATGGAACTGTCTGTGCCACCACCCGAGGCCACCTTGCATATTGGTTGCACCGAAGTCGCAGTTCGTGCCACCTTGATCATCGCAGCACAGCAGGCGTCCTACCAGGCAAGACACCTTGCCATTTGCTGTTTATTTATTTAGCTCATATTTCATGCATTATTCATTATTTTCTTTATGCAAAATAAACTGTGATACATGGCATAACCTGTTAGAACTTACTGTTCATTTATATTTCCTGCTATGTATAGTTTTCTTACACATTAAACCTAGATTTAAGGGACCACCTTGTGTGTTGCATTCATTGGCCTTGACACATTGTACCACGAAGTTGTGTGTCACATGTAGAACACGGACATACGTGACTGGCTGGCCACCGGTGCGTATAAGCCGTGCGATAGGAATAACCGCTAATAGAGGTTGCATGCTTAGTTTGACTTAGCGGTTATAGAGATTTATGTTGTGGATACAACATAGTAGGCATTGGGTGGGGAGGACAATTTCTTAGCGTATGGGCTTCGATGCACTTTCCCTTGTGACCCAAAAGCTCCGCTGGAGATACGGGATTGATGACCATGATTACTGACGGCCGCTGGCGTTCTGCGGAACGTCATGCTCTTATTGATTGGGCCTCTAGTGCCCCAAGGGGGGACTACGCCGATCCTATTTAGTCAGGGCCCATGCATAGGAAGGATTGTTCTTAACTACATTTCACTTAGAACGGTTAGGCACCTTTATCAGTTAGGTACGAGTACTTTTGGTTTGGGTGCTTGTATCTGACCGTGGCTTAGAACAATAACTTGTCGCAGATTAGTTCGTCACATCTTGTCCTTGTTTGTTTGTAGGTGTGGCTTACTACTTTGATGAGAAGGTATTGAACCTTGTTGGGGTCCGAATACCATATTGGATTCATAGTATGGAAAGATACGTCATCGTGAATTAGTTACCATCTTCTGTCCTTATTTGGTTGGGGGGATGGTAAGCTTGTTCAATAGGTCTGTATTGGACCATGTTATAATTCAATTGACTTATTTATTTGAGCAATATTTATTCAGTTTATATGGCATGATATTATGTGTCTTGTTATGTCCCTCTGAGGACCTGGTTATCTCGCTAGGTGTGTGCTCTTGTCTTTCGCAGGTGTTCTAGCCGTGGCCATGATCATCTCTATTTCTTCGAGGATGATTGCACTTTGATCGTCTTCACTTCGCTCGCCAAAATCATTCTTTTGTATATCTTGTATTTCTTTTCATAGTTGGTAATGGATTTGTCTCCCCCAACTACATGTACCAATGACAATTCATAGTTGATTATATGATAACTTTTATTCTTACATTTTGTGGATGAGATTAGTTAGTTGTGGTTTACTGTATTTTACAGCTTATGTATTCATACGAGGCCCATGTACTTCGTATGTATACAGTTGGCATGTCTACGTTCTAGTCCAACGTATTTTTGGACTAGGGCGTTACAATAGGGACGACGTTTGGGGACTTTATCCTTAATAACCGTCGAGCGTCTCTCCGGTTTTCGATATCATTAAAGATAAACTCGATGTTTGGGGACTTTATCTCCAGTAACCGTCAGCTTCATCTCAAAAATAGATCCACAACCGAATCAGGAAAATTAAATGCAGCAGAAGTGATAGCTGGCAGGCTCTCTGCGGCCTGAAGTGTCCCTGCGACTGAAAGATTTTGTTCTGCGGCTCAGGATTTCCCTGCGACTCAAGACCTCTTTGCAGTTCGAAAAGCTTCCTGCGAATTGAAGACTCCCTACGGCTTTTTCATGCTTCTTATTCAAAATATTCCAAATTTGTAATTTGAAAACTTTGAAGGGGGTCTTATAGAAGAATAAAAATATGGGATTTATGCGGATTACAAATTACCGCATAGCCAAACAGGTCCGCATGAAGGAAAGCTGTATGAGACATATGCGGCCCGTCGACAAACAGCTGTAGAAGGAAGATATGCGGCCAAGAGGAGCAGTTCGACTGATAAGGCTGACAAGTCCTGGCAAAATATTACAGTTCTGACACTTCGACAAAAAAAGATAAGACGTGAGACGTCGCCCAAAAGTAGGGTTCGTACCCTCCATGCGGCCAGAAAAGTGTCATCTAAGCCGCATGAACCTTATGCGGCTAAGACTTATGCGGCCCCAAAGTTTCAGCCAAGAGTAACTGTGATCCAAGTCACATGAGTCTCATACGACCCCACATGATCGAAGATGATAAAACTATACGCAACAGGACACGTAGAAATCTGACCAAGTCCTTAACTACCCAGATTGTTGCAACAAAATCCCAACAAATCGGCAGATGGTAGCCAAAGAGCGGATCTTCGTGTGCTAATCTGCCACGTGGCTGCAAGCCGTCTATGCGGCTCAACATACATTTTATTATAATAGCAGGGTGCCACACCCCTGCAAAAGGCTGGCAACCTTCAAGAGAAAAGCAATTTCTTCACGAGCTAGAGACTGCATCAGATAGTCCACGGAGTAAGGCAGAGTTGATAGCACTTTCCCGAGCCTCCACCGTCACCCCCCCAGAATCAAAACTAAACAATTGTACTTAGATGTTTCTTAGGATTTCTTTCTAGGCTTCCTTTGTACAAACGAGTTTGCAATCAATTTCAGTGTTCTGTAATACCTGTCTTTGATTTTTTTTATGGCAAAAAATTTGCGCATGGGAAATTCCTGCACATCGTTCATGAGAATTCATGCGCATCAGCGCATGGGAAATTCCTGCACATCCGTGCATGAGATATTCCTGCACATCCGCACATGAGAAATTCCTGCACATCCGTGCATGAGAATTCCTCCACATCCACGCATGGAAAATTATTGCACATCCGTGCATGGGAATTCCTGTACATCAGCGCATGGAAAATTCCTGCATATCTGCGCATGAGATATTCCCGCACATCCGCGCATGGGAATTCCTGCACATCCGCGCATGAGAAACTCACATGCGTCTTCAGTACATGCGCGTAGGGAATCTATGCGTATGACACGCTCGGAGTCAAAGGATGCGTTGTCGGGACTTCACGACACATGGCCTCTCGGCACATGGCCTCCCGGGCACTTGGGGGTTTCGACGCATGGGATCGTTGTCCCCAAACAGCAAGTTCAACCATAAAAGTTCCAAAAACTTGCCATGGCGATAACTTTATCACCCGAACTCGAAATCAAGTGAAATAAAGTCCAAAACTGCATGAAATCAAATTCTCTACAACATGGAACCACTAGTTTTTAGAAATGCCAAGTTTTTAGAGATCAAAACCAAGAAAAACAAGAAGAAGCTTAAAACTTAGATGCACAAAAATATAACCATTAAAAACGAAAACTCCAAGTTCTAAAGATGCTTAGAATCATAAAAGGAAGAGAATAGAACAAAAAAAGTTAACATTGTTCAAGATTTAGCAAGATGTATGTGCCTACGGTTGGAGGAGAAAATGAAGAGGAAGAAGATGAAAGGAAATGAAATAATGGAGGAGAGAGTGGTGTTGGGTTTTATACACAAAACCCTCTCAACTCAAACCAAACTAAACCAAACCAAGCCCAAGCCATGTTGAACCAAACCAAACTAAACCAAGTTAATATTAACCAAGGCAAGGCTAAGAAAGACAAGTCAAAACACGGGTCACCTGACAAATGTCAGAATCCGTATACATATACTGAAAATATGTATAACAGAAAATAGTAGTGATAGGCATGCCGTCGATATACACTAGTATACTGGCGGTATGCCGATCAAGGAGAAAATATATAAGTTGGAAGAAAAAATTTTAAAACATTCTGAAAACCAGAAAAGTATAAAATACAGTACAAAAAATACGTATCCGTATTTAAATACCGATACTGTGAGACGAGTCTCACAAGACCGTTTAATAGAACAACAAAAGGTGCAATAAGTAGAGCACTTCATATTGTGAACCAATTTCTAGAAGAAAAAAAATATCAACCATCAGTTGTTAAAAGTTGTACACGACATGATTTACCTCATAGTACATGAAGCATATTTTCAAGCTATCAAACAAAAGTTCAGTTAAATCCAAACAACTTTAACTTCATGCTCTAAGAGAGAATGAAGGTGAGAAATCGTGGTCAAATTTCTCTATTTAGACATAATCGTTGTATATGCACCGTTACAACAGAGACTCGTGTATATGATTACCTACAAACAACAACTAAAATCATTCATCCCCTTAAAGTATGAACAGTAAAGGCCTACACCACCTGAGTTGAAGCTCCCCTCAACCCTGCACACACACTTACCCAAGCTCCCATACAGACTGCTCCTATACACTCTCCCACACAACAATTCAATCCAGTCCTTGGACACCAACACACACAATGCGCAGCTCAATAACACTCACATTACCAATGAATTTCTCCTCGCTTCTTCACTTTAGTTTAGTCTAAAGATGAAACTTTTTTCTATTGTACTAGTTCATGGTTGTTCAATGTTTTTTTGTGTGCCTCGTTGAATGACTAAGTTCTTAATTGTGAACAAATTATTTATCATGTTTTTAATAATCTTTGAAATGTTTACAGGACGTCGCATTTTTTGCTTTCTCGATTATCATCGTTCCAAGTCTACGCTCACTAACAAGAACATCAAGTGTCAGACCATAAAATTATTTCAAAGCTCTCTGATATTGTTTTTTAGTGTGGTAGACAACTTATATTAAACTTACAATATTATGTAAGAAATTTGGCTACTTTGTATATGTAGCTTTAACATTATCTATTCTCTATGCACTTGTACTATGGAAGTTCTACTTTCATTTATATTTTGTGAGTTCTACATTTTAATTCTCAAGTTGATTACACGATTGTGTCAATTTTTATTCTCTTTTATGGAATTCCT
>JANAVB010040684.1:0-57484 GCA_029216955.1 Iris pallida
GCTCTTTAGTGGACCGAGCTATTATTAATGGGCCTAGAATGTATGTTCAGACTGAATACGAAATACCTAGATCTGTTACGAGACCAAATCCTAATTTTTTTCTTATGGTTCCAGCTGTAGCCTATATATACCCTATATACTCTGGCCGTTATAATCATCAGAAAATAGACTTTCTCTAGATTTGTTTTTCGCATAAGGAGAGAAAGAGAGGTTGGTCAAGGAGAAGAAAATGTTGGAAGATCGTTGCCCATACGACGTCTAACCCGATGAAAGAATACGACATAAGATCTTAAGGTGGCTGACTAATCGAGGTTACCGAAAACTATCATCTACTACTCATTACTTCAAGTATAATTCATGTACCCTAGTTTCCGCTATTGAAGGGTTAGATCATGCTTTAAACCTATTTATACTTTATCGATCGATATGCATACCAATTCATAGTCGCAGAATTCTCGCCTTTGAAGGGTTAAGATTTACATATGCACAGATTAACTCTGAAGTCTTGTCATATGGATGAGGAATCATCATGCGCCTATGGATAAGGAGTCGTTATGCAGTAAAATCGTCTTTGCCACATGGGTAGGATTCCGTTATATGGTTCAATCCATGATTCTAAGGATCCTAGATCCATCAATTGGCACCAAAGCTGGCATTGGATCTGCAGAACAAATGATAGATCCAAGTTGTCCAATAAAACTTGTATAAAAAAATAGTCGGTAGATGTAGATATGTTCTGACTCAGTTTTGCAGCCATTTTAGATCCAACCATTATGGTCCAATTGCATATTTTTATTTCTGTGATAAAAATACACGGCTTGTTGTGGCTTTTGTACTTTATGGATTTAAATACAATTACGATGGTTGATTGTGCTTATTTATTTAATTTTCTTCAAGCTAGATTATGTGTAAACTCCTTCGGGAGTCATAGGATTGATGTAATTTTTTTTTGGGTCTATCGTGACAGTGGTGGTGGCTTTTTCTGATGCGGGATGAGACGTGTTATTCAGGAGTTAGATGATTTTCGATAAAAGAATTAATAGCCAAAACTTATTTTAAAAAATTGGGGTGCTACCTTGGACCCCATGATAACTCTGCGTAGCGCAATTCTATATCCAGCATAGTTGAGAAAGAAGCAGGATATATGGCCATAATAGTTGTATTTTTATTTATCTTTTATTGCTATATTTGCTTATTCTGTTATGTATGTTTTACATTTGTGAATGTTTATTATAAATTGGGCCTACACTAATAGTGGACAACGTGGACATAAAATCAACTAGTAGAAAAATCCTTATTGTTAAATAACTAAGTGTGAGAGGAAGTTTATTTAGAAAAAATCCCATTGTCTCCATTACTAGTATATAGATGATATGATTATACTTGCATGTTGGCTTTAGTGGATGAGTCTAGTTATGCATCACTAGTACATACTTTCTTTGGAATAATTATAGTAAGTTACCTAGTGTGTGTTCACTTCTCCATCTGAAAGAAACCATTACGAAGTAATAAACTTAGTATTAAGTAATGTTGTACACTTAGAAACAAATAATGGTATCCTCACCATCGGAGTTACTGCTATTATTTGTAGGGCCAAAGCAAGACCAACAAATTAATTTTATCAAAAAGTATGGTTGACATGATGTTAAAATTAATAGAAAAAACCTTCCTAGACAAATATTGGGTTTGTATATGTCTACACTATCGTGGCATACTAAATTATGATGTATAAGGTGTTGGTGACTTATTTATTATTGGTTTGAGAGAATCAATATTTATTTAATTTAAAAAGTTATTGTCCTATATAATAGTCATTTATGCGATTATCAGGATTTCAAAAAATGGGTTTCTTTCAGTTCACTTATGGTGATTCTTAAAATAAACAAACTTAGTGCCCTAATTGCATTCACTGAAAATGTAACTTGGATAGTGTTTTAACTGCTGAAGAGTACAAATTTGTACTCAATAAGGAATGCCCACCTAAGCCAGATGCTAATTATGATGACTAGGCCAAAGAGACTTATAAGAAGTGGATAAAGGCAAATGAGATGGCACAGTATTATATTCTGGAATTTATGTCAAATATGCTACAACATCAGCATCATGTAATGGTTGTAGCTTATGACATGATATATGGTCTCAAGAAACTCTTCGCACATCAGAGTAGGGAAGCTAGGTAGCTTGCTATAAAAAGTTTAATGAAAACGACCATGGCTGAAGGAACGCCAGTAAGAGATCATGTTCTCAAGATGATGGGTCATCTGAATGAGATGGTGATCCTTGGAGCTGAAATCGATAGAAAACATTAGGTCAATATCATTCTCGAGAATCTGCTTAAAAGTTTTAACTTATTTTGCCTTAACTACAAAATGAACAAGAGGTTGTATAGTTTGGCGGAACATAAAAAAACTACAAGATGTTGAAGCTCTCTTTAGGTATAATGTTCATATTTAAGTTATTGAAAAATCATTTACTTTAATCCAAAAGGCGATAAAAAGAAAAATAACATTCAAAAATAAGCAAATTCAGTAAAGATGGGCATAAGACCTTAAGGTACTGCAGAAAAGCCAAAAGGCAAGTGTTTCAAGTGCAAAGGTTCATGACATTGGAAGTGTGACTGTCCACTTCTCAAACAAGGGAACAAAGAAGGTTTATATTTACTAGTAGTTGAAACATGTTTGGAGGTGTTATCTACCGGCACCTGGTGTGTAGATATTGGAGACACTAATCATGTCTGTAATTTATTCCAAGGGTTCCAGAAAATTATGCGACTTAGTGATAGAGAGATATGCTTGTTTATGGATGATGCTATAAAAGTTGCGGTCGTTGCAGAAGGAGATGTTATTTTATCTTTCGGTAGAAATAAGTCTTTGACATTGAGAGATTGTTGTTCGCCATTGCGTTTGGAAAAGATGTGGTTGAGATGATATGTATCTTTCACAAGGATAAGGGAAGAAGTGACAATTTTAGACATGTCTCATTTTTTTCCCCTTATATATTGCAATTTCGAACATACAACAAAGACCTAACAGTAAGGAATTACTAGTACAGATTCTAGGAAAGTGTGCCGATGGAGATCGAGTATTGTAATGACCCCTTTACTCCATTGACAATTTGATACATAATAGCTTCTCGAAGTGCTCTTTATGACTCTCTCATGTGTATTTAGTACCCTCAATGATGAGGTTGATTTGGTGTATCCAATTAGTTAATGATCTGATATTCTCTCTCTTTCTGATTTCCTCTTCCTTGATTTGGCTTTCAACAGAAAATCAATCAAGGAGGTAATGATGAGGGAGGACCTTCTATGTGGAAGCTGTCATCCGGGTTGTCACAACTATTTTGGAAGACTGTTTAACCATTCGGCCTGATTGAGGCGGTAATTGGGAGGTCGTTGTTACAGAAGCTCCGGGTGACGACTTAAGGATCCTCAGGTGTAATTGTTGGTAATTATGACGGTCCATCCGTACGGCTTCATCACAGGTGACCTAGCACGCACAAGTGTTTAAGATAACCTGTTATTTGAATGGTACGATTATATAACGCGCATGCCATAAACGGGAGGCTTAAATCAGGTGGCACGATCTTTGGTTGATGTGTGGCGTTAGCCATAATTTTGAAGGAATATTCGGTTTGAATGGAGTGGTTAAGGTGCACACACCATAAACGTAGTGTTGATCCTTTTCGTTATTACCAACAGGATTTGAGGTAATCCTGTTCGAGGTACGAACCAACTTGTGATGTTCCAGTTCAGGGCGTGAACGAGCTTCTAATGATCCAGTTCAGGGTGCAAACCAGCTAGTGATGATCCGATTTGGGGCATGAACCAACTTGTGATGATCCAGTTTAGGGTACGAACCAATTTGTGATGATCCGGTTTGGAGCACGAACCAGCTGACTTGGTGTAGAGGGTAGCTCAACCAAGGACTCAAGCTATTTGCCTTGATATGGAGACTAGTTGCGTCGTTTGAGCCACATGCTTCATTAGCCACATGGGGCTTCTTGGAAGGGAGGTCGCCTAGTGTCTGGGTCGCATGTGATCTGGTCGAATAGAGTGTCCCAGCTACCTTTGGTTCTGCAAAGGTGATGTATCTCGGGGTACTATGTTGTTGGAACTTGGCATCTCACTGGAGATCTTCTAGGCCTTTGAGTACTTCACCTGAGGTGGTTTGGTTTTGATTGAGCCTGAGCAATTTCCATGCTTCTAAAAGACCCTCTTCAGAGTTTTCAAACTTGGCAATGAGTATAGAATACTTTAAACAGAAGCATGGGCTTTTCAGGGTCTTTTGGCTGTCGAGGATTCAGTAGAGTCTCTAGGCTTTTGATAATGTTACTTCATCTGGGTGCACCCTCTTTTGTTTTGCACCATTACCAGGCTGGCAGGTTTCAGATATAACGAGGCTTTGGTTTGAAGGAAGCAAAGCAATTTGCTCGCTCCTGTTCTGTACACACTTGCAAACCCTAGGTGTCATGCCCCCAAAGCTTCCTTTTCTAGTGCATGTGCGAAAAAGGCCAGAAAGGGTAAGGATCAGGCTTCTGGGTCTGATGAGGGGACGCTGAGTTGTCCTTTTGATGTTCAGCCCTCGATCGAAGGTAAGAATGCCTCGTATTTGGTATATTTTGTTTCCAAAAACCCAAATGTGCTGAGTTGGTCCATATTTTTTATCTTGAAGCAATTCTTTCTCGAGCATCATCGAGTGAGCACCTTTTGAGTATAAAACAAATGTTGTTGGGGGCCAATTTTGATGATCTGAAGGCTGCCAACCAGGTCCAGATTAATGAAGGCCAGCCTAAAATTTGTCAGAAGATGGTGCACGAGCAGAGCTTGTCTTTCCTTCTGGAACAGTTAAATGCTGGGAAGCTCTATCCACTAAGGGGGAAGGGTTCCTAAAACCATCATTTTTGTTCGATGACGCCTTTCTCTTTCGACGTCGGAAGTAGTTAAGATCGAAGAGGATTAACATTTCTCTTTTGGCGAAACACGCATCCACTTTGCTGGGAAGCTCTATCCACTAAGGGGGAAGGGTTCCTAAAACCATCATTTTTGTTCGATGACGCCTTTCTCTTTCGACGTCGGAAGTAGTTAAGATCGAAGAGGATTAACATTTCTCTTTTGGCGAAACACGCATCCACTTGTCTTCGATGGAACGCAATCTGTCGTAGTCTGCTTTCGCATTGGTGGCGAGTTCACAAAGGAAGTATGTGAGGCTAACCAAGGGACTAGCGAACGACCGGCTTGGTGTCGTTCGGTTATCTTCAAAGGCGAAGTTGGTGTATACGAAATTTAGGGGTCTCATTCCTGGCATATCTATGGATTTACTACTCGGTGTCTATCTGAATGACTTATCTCCAACTGTTCGTCTATTTGTCGTGAATACTTCTGTAAATAGGCTAGCATTGAAAGGATCTTACCACCCAGGACAACTCCAATTTTTTGGTTAGGCCTACCAAAAACCTGTGTGGGAGGCTCAGTCAGGGTTGATTTTGGAGAAGTATGAGGCTGAGTTAAGCACGATCGGCTTGTTCTTTACGGTCTGAAAGACCCAACTTGGTTGGCTATCAATGCTGGTGCCTTCATCGTACTGGTGGAGTTGTACAATTGTTGCACTAGTATATCCTTTATGCCAGGCAGAGAAATAGGGTTGGCCCTCCATGAGATGTATGAAGTGTCCACATTACCATTGGGCAAAGAGCCCTACGAAGTGTATACTCCTTTAAATGAGGAATTACGATCCTTGGGAAAGGAGGATCCTGAATTCCTTGCTATGTATAAGGAAGTATTGTGCCATCTCTCTATGTGCAAGTGTCTCTCGAAGGGAGACAAGAAGACTGAGGGGGTAGCTCCTCTGATTACCACTACACCAAAATGGTCATTTTGAAACAGAGAAATTATGTTCCAAAAAAATTAAGGAACACTTTTATTCCGTGCCTATTTTTGGGCTGCCAAAATCCTTGGAACGGAATAAAAGCATTCCAAGGGATGGTTATTGGAACGCTTTATATGTGTGCCAGTGTTGGAACACCTACAAAGCGTTCCTAATACAGGGTTCCAAGGGATGATTTTTGGAACACATTACATACGTGCCAATGTTAGAACACCAATAAAGTGTTCCTATTAAGGATTATTTCAAATTAATTTTTGCGTTCATACTGGAACGGATATAATGTGTTCCGGTATTGGAACAAACAACGGAAATGTGTTCCTATTAATTTTCCAGATTCTTTAAAATACCATACCAATAATCTGAATTTATATATATATATTTTATAAAATAAAACTGAGTATATTGGGAACGAAAGTAAACAAATATCATAGCACAAGTACACACAAAACATTTAAAGATAAATCTGCATTAACTAATGAAGTCAAAATGTCTTACATAATATTGTATTATGTTTAATACAATTTTTCTAAACTAAGATTCTAACAAAATATCCTAGTGATATGAAAATAGTTCGAGATCTTTTCCTCGTTCTCTTTCTTCCCTATAGCTAATCCTCCATCTCTTTGTGATCAAACTCTTTCATTTTTGAGATGGACATTGGACCTGCAACGACGAAAGGTCAAAAAAATTAGTGGAGAAAAAAAATCATGAAAGAACGAAGAGTAACTCTACAAATCCATCCCAACTTTCCAAATAAAAATATATATTCACATGTTGAGGTTATATTCAATGTTCATAATATATATGGAATATGTACACGGAAAAGAGAGGCTTTGACAAATAGACATAAGATATCAGTAACAATTGCTCCTAGGAGAAGTCATAGAGTAAGATGCACATGAACTTGCAGAAAATATTGTGCCATAACACCAACAATATCTACAATAAGAAGAAATGACAATAAATTATAGAATAAAATGCACATGGAAATGAGTGCTCTCAAGGACATGATTTTGGGTAAACCTGCCCCTCTGGTCAGTACTTTTAGACTGAGCTATTACTATATTTTGAATCTAATGAGTCGAGAAGAGGGTCAATTTACTGCCAAGCATGTTACATAGAATTCATTCCACCAAATTCAGTATGAAAAGGTCTCATGTTACAATTAACTATTTATAATTTTCTAATTAGCAAGAGCAAGTGCACTTTCATGATCAATAATAAACAACCACTTCCAAAAAAATAGAACAAAAGAAAAGATTTCCTCAAACCTGACTTCCATGCCTGGGTGTACTGTACTTCCTCATGTTGCATGTAGTCTGAAAGGCAAAATTAAGGTTACTGTAAGTAGGGCAAGTCCAGTCATCCTTACGTCCTGCACCTGTAATATGTACAAATTTCATTGTGCATATACAAACAGAACAACTATATGCAACATTTTATTATAACATATCAACACTACATAACATGAACCTGTAGCTTTTTTTCTGAGACCTTTCTTCAGGAAACACTCCCGGCCTTGGTCCCTGCAAAATTTTAAAATATCGAGTTTGCTTCACCAACAGAGATGAGAAGCATCAAAGCACAATTGTACAAATTTGAAGGGGCTCATAAAATCACAAATAATAATTCAGCTTCAATAGAGTACCAATTTAATAAAAGTTTAATAATAACCTAAGAAAAGACCCAAGGTTTCGAATATCATGCATGCCAACATGTAAAAGTGCCAAGAAACCAACAAGGTACCTTGACAGAAAAAACAAATAGAATGTAAATTAGCTTACCATGGAACCATGCCCCATAGGTATCTCATGCCATACCTGTCCATCAGAGGTGGCATCCCACACATTCCACTTAAATCGCAAGGAATAAATCAGATAAACATGCATAAAAATGTTTTTATTATGCAGAAGTAACTTTTTGGTTTTAATTTGTAACTTATAAATAAAACCAAAAAGAAACAACCAGAAGTAAGTTTTTGATTTATTGTGTAAAAGAACTAGGTAATAATGGGTCAACATAAAATGAGAAATAAAACAAAAAAGTTGTGCAGAAACTTAGTCTCAAACCAATTATGCAAAAATATTAGCTATAGAAATTTTCATTCCAGGAGATTATGCTTCTTCTGCTTTCCATGTTTTGTATTTCAGAACACAAGCATCCAATTAAAAAGTACATAAAATGTTAAAGTTTTACAAGTGGATGGAAATGGACAAAACTTAGACATACAGAGTGATTGAAAGATTACTTGGCACAAACTATCCAAGTCTTCCAAAATATACCTGGTCCCATCGTAGATCCACTAGAATAAGGAGATCCAGGCATGTGTAATGGCCCATATGGGCTTCCAACAGAGCGGGTTCCATAACCCTGAACCACCTGCATACCTTAAATTATATGGAGACATCGAAGGTCCATTGAGAAGAGATTATCCATATGGAGAACCACCAAGGTACATTGACGAGAAAACACCATGACCCATATAACCAGCTGATGATGCATAAGCTGAAGGAGCTTAGAGAGGCATCATAGCAGACTTCTGTCGCAAGATGATGGCGAGCAATCAGAATTTGTTACCATACTTTAAAAAAAGTTACAAGATAAACTTAAGTGTCTTAGCATTCATATCATGCAAGATGTTACAGCACGATAATATGCAGTATCATATACCTGATTAGAAATTGTTGTGTGTATTTCAACTCATACCTAGATATAGCGTTAGAAAGGATTTAAGTATCCTTAGCTTAAGTTACACATAAGCCCTCCAATCTAACATGCATACTATAGAGTGTAGTTATACAAGTATTTTGGCTATGAAATTTTCATGACATATGGAAAAAGGCAGACTCCTTAAAGGATTTGGAACCTAAAATGGAATGTTAAGAGATAAAAATGTATATCAATATAGCCAGTAAATTTCAAAGGGGCGGTATCAAAAAAATGTATACTTAATTTTGAAAATAATATATACAATTAAGATTGACTTTAAAAGTTATGTTTTATGTCATAAAATTCATTATGTATAAATTATAAGATATATATTGATAAGAATAGCTAATATAAATATATTATTTGAAAGTTGCAATTCTTAGGCCATGTGTTTCTTTGTGACAGATTATATCACAGTTTCGATGTCAAGAGGGTGGGCATAGTAGAGGCGAGCATTTTATGAAAAAGTAGTACATCAAATTGTTGCAAAAATATAAATTTAGCAAAGCATAAAAATGAAGCCTACGATCAATTGAAAATGTTACATCACTCATAGATACGAGACGTTATGATCTCATACCATAATGGAATTTGTAGGACACATTTAACTGGAATTAATGGCACATATCAGAAGACAACATTGTATCAATAGTTTTTTAAAACAATGATTTAACCCAAAAGATAACAAGTTTGGCTCATAATACCTTATATAGTAAGGTGCCTTGCTAGCATATATGACAGGTTCACTTCAGAGGTTATGCCTCCCATGCAACCGATGATAAATAGCCTTCCGTTAATATTCAAGCTGTCAAGATTTTGCTTCAAGTAAGGTCCACCGATATAGTCAAGTATAACATCAGATCTTGTGTCATTAAAAGTAGCATGTTTGAGCAATGTCTGAGCACATACAAGCTTGGGCAACAAAATCATCAGTCTTATAGTTTATGTAAATGTCAGCACCCAGATGCCTGTGTTTGCCATTAAAATCTTTTGATTGCAATTTCAACTACAAACAGAACAGTGCTACAATGTAGGACTTTGATGTAGTCCTAGTAGTATACTTTTGTTTATTTGGGTCCCTGTGTCGATGGAGCGAGTGGTAATACGTTGACTCCGTTGACGATCTGACGACGGTTCTCGGTTCTCTGAAGGTCTGAGTTGCTCTGGGTGTTGGAGCTTGCGGAGAGGAAGAAGACGTTGAGTGTCTGTATCTGCCTCTCTCACTGTGTGTATGATGGTCTCTATCCGTAGGTGTGTGTTCGCCCTTCTGGAAGAAGGAAATGATTCCTCTATTTATAGCTTGCAGGCTGATTGCTCATGCGTACATATGTAGGATGCACCTGTATGTGGGGACGCCAAGTGGTTGATGCTACGGGAGGCGCATGGATGATGCACCATCATTTGTGGGTTGAATCCTTCATGCTGCTTTTATGGACTGGCACGAAGCAGGGGAGAGGATCTTTCTATTGCTGAGATCTTGGGTGATTAGCACCCCTTCATAGGCTGAATTGAGTCAAAGGACACGTGGCGCATGTCCGTAGCTCAAAGATCTCGAATTTGGTGGAGGGTAATCTTATAGGATGTGCCTGGGATTTGGCGCATGAGAAGACTTTGGCTCGCAACCTTCAGAAGTTACGAACTGGTCTGGATGTACGGCTTTTGAGGCACATGCGATGCTTCAGTAGTGACTTGACCTCTGTCTTTAGGTATCAAAGGAAGGTCTGAGGTGCACGGCTCTTGAAGCGTATGCAGAGGTTTAGGCACATGGCCGTGGAGGCGCATACGAATGGTTGGGCGGCCACGTGGCTTGTAACCGCCGGAAGAGAGTAATGATGACGCTGACGTCAGCGGCGCTTCATTTTCTGTAAAAGATGTTGCTGCTCTGTCATCGAGGCATGTCTGCTGTTGTGTCAGACATCAGCATTTAATGTTCTTTGACGGGTGATGGGCTGTTGAGTGGGCGCATTGATCTGCGTTCCACTGGGCGCATGGGTCCATGTTGATTAGGATGCATGCTTTGTTGGGCGTATCTATACAGGGCGCTTGGTACCGACGGGTGCGTCTGTACGATATGCGATATTTGACCGGTGCATCCATTTGTATGACACATTTTTATTGGTCCGACTGTTGCATTCCTCGAGTGCTTTAAATAGCCGTTCTTGACTTGGCTGATTTTGAAGCGTCAGGTTCATCACCATAAATGTAAATTCATTGCACGGGACTCGGAGAGCCCGCCACTTGGCACATGGGTTTGATTTGCTCGGCCTATAAATAGCAGCAAGGAGAGAGTTTGCTTCTCGTTCTCTTACGTCTTCCCGAATGAACTTATTTGGTCGAGCACATTCTGTTGACAAGATGCTCACGAGGGTGAAGATGCGATGAATTGTCTTTATTCATGCACTTGAAGGTGACTGTTACATCCAAAAGTAAGAATCGAGGGCTTCTGAGGCAGGCAGAATTATGGTGCTCGAGCCTCATCTCCATTACATCCAAAGATCGGGATGCTCAAGCCTTATCTCCGTTATTCCGGAAGAGCTACAGATCGGAATTATGGTGCTCCCATCTTCCTTGGGCTTTGGAGAGCTCTTCCTCCTGCAAGAGTCGGTGTTGCCCATTCTGGTTGTGTTAAAAGCTGCTCCTTTAGCCACGGATCGGAGTTGCGGTGCTCTCCTCTTCCTTGGGCTTTGGAGAGCTCTTCCTCCCACTAGAGTAGGGTTGATCGCCCACCCTAGTTCTGCTCAATAAATGCTTCATTAGTTGAAGCACTTGATCGGATCAAAGTAGAGCGATATGCTGAAACTTCATGATACGCATAACTGAGACGCTGAAGAGATGCGCCTAACTGAGACGCTGAAGACACGCACGTAATTGAGACGCTGAAGAGATGTGCCTAACTGAGATACTGAAGACACGCACCTAACTGAGACGCTGAAGAGATGCGCCTAACAGAGACGCTGAAGACACACGCCTAACTGAGATACTGAAGTGATGTGCCTGACGGATGATGCGCCAGGCAGATGGCAGTTTGCTGCGTCTAGCTGTAGTCTTAGGATTCTTTCTTTTTGTAAAAATTCTCCTTTGTAAAGCCTTTTTTAGACATGTAATAGAAAATAAAAAATCCTTTTGATGTCTATAATTTTGCTGTCTTGCTGTGCCAGGTACTTCGTTTGATGTTCCCTGGCGCATGTAATATTAGACGCATAGGAATTCTGTCCTGTAGATGCGCCTGAAATTCCATGCTTCCACAAGACCCCCTTCAAAGTTTTTAAAACATTCTGTCAAGTTTTGGAATACTTTGAATAAAAAGCATGATATGGTCTTCAATGGGGGCGCACAACTGTTCGGAGTGTATGATTGCTCTGTGCATCTGTGATGAGGCGCATGCTCTTCTAAGTTTTAAATACAAATGATAACGCTTCGAAATAAACAAAAAGATTTAACGATGAACTTTTTAGATTGTTTGCAGTTATCACTTTGTAGAACCCCATGCGGCGGCTGATGTCACCCTTCATCGGTTCACACGTGCAACCAAGCCTATAAATAGGCGTCTGGTAGAGAGAGATAGAGTTCTTTACTTTCTGCCAAAAAGCTTTCTTCTTCTTTAGAGTTTTTTTCCAAAACCCTAACTTCTTTTTACGAAATGGCTCCCAAGACTCCTTGCGGTGGTGCTGGCCAAGGACGAGGCAAAGGAGATGAGCCTGCAGAGGCCGATATTGATGTTGTCTCTAGGACGCCTGTCGATGTTCGGCCGGTGATGATTGGTGGGTTTGTCATCCTTGTCGTACCCTTAGTATTTTGAGGAAGTATTTTTAGAACTCACATACGCTGACGCGCATGGACCTCAAGTCCTGATGATATGTCGAAGCTTCTTGCTGATGCGCATGGATTTAGACCCTGATTATGCACCGAGGCTTCGCTGCTGACGCGCATGGGCTCGGGCCCAGATTATACGCCGAAGCTTCACTGCTGACGCACATGGGCTTGGGCCCCGATTATGCGCTGAAGCTTCACTGCTGACGCGCATGGGCTTAGGCCCTGATTATACGTCAAAGCTTCACTGCTAACGCGCATGGGCTTGGGCCCAGATCATCTGCCGAAGCTGCACTGCTGATGCGCACAGGCTTAGGCCCTGATTATGCGCCAGGCTACTGATGTGCCCTAATTTGTCCTTGCTGCCTGACTTTTGTTTTTGTTGTGTCAGTGTAGATGACTATCCCCTTACTGAACGAAGTCCTTCTGGATGCTTCCCTTTGCCAAATGGGGGGCGACTTCAACGAGGAAGTTATTAATCCAGCGAAGGCTGCTATTATACTGGATCAGTCTCCGGAGAGGATGTTGCAAATCTTGGATCAGTCGCCTATTTTTCTCCAAAGTATGATGGAAAGCGGCAAACTGAAATCTGCTGAGTCCGAGAATGTGACTTTCTTGAAATCGGCCTTTCTGTTTGGCGACTGCTTGATCTCCAATAAGGCAAACATACTGAAGATCAAGGAAGACTGGTTCTTCACAGCGAAGGGCGTGGCCCTGTACATGCGGCTGTCTGAGCGTCAATTGCCACTGACAGCTTTCTACCGCTTGGCCTCCAAGAGGAGGATGTCATGGGAACTTACTCCTTCTCAAGGAGGGACAGTGGGGGGTACCCTTCATATTGATGTAACGTCGAATCAAAGAGATACCTTAGCCTCCTCGCGAGCCGGGACCTCGTACCATTACCGAACTTTGTGTCCTGGGAGCATTTATAGTGATGTTCCTCCTGACACTTTCGCCTTCGGTGCTTCGACCTTTGCGAGCCGGATGCTATCATCGAATGTTATGTATCCGAAAGGAGGTTTTCGGGTTGAGGGCTAGTATCTACACGTGTCAAAGTGGAACGAGCTGACCCTTTGGGTCTTGACGAAGTTCAAAACTGAGCTGAAAGCGATTGGGCTGACCGCTGCTCTTCGCGCCACCCAAGCAGGTGTCGACCTTAATCGACATATATTTTTTGCCCTCCTGGAGATGTTCAACACCTGACTGGCACCTTTTTTACTCCGGTAGGGGAGTTGGGATTGGCCCTCCATGAGGTGTCCAAACTTCCTTGGGGCTCAGAGCCATATGAGGAATATTTTCCGACGAATGAAGAGATTCAGGTTCTGGAAGACAAGGACCCAGAAATGGCTGCTATTTTCAAGGAGGTGGCAAGCCACCATTATATGATGCAACGAAGGGAGAGGGGCGGGTCACAGCCCTATGTGACTGCTTGGAGAGATTATGTCTTCAAGCAGGACCTAACAGACCGCTCCAAGATTCGGTTTGTGACTCTGCCGGGACTGAGTCACACGGAGGTGACCTCCAAAATGAGCCGACTAGGCGAGAAGACTCCTCATTCGAACGAGAGTGGTGCCGACGTAAATAGTTGTTTCTGGCATTGCGTGCACCGAATGTCTTCCAAGGCAGTATTGACTGCGTACTTGATGATATGGCTCCGGGACCATGTGTTCTCGGGCGGATCTGGATCCGTAGAGAGAGTGAGTAGGAACCTCATTTTTCCAGTGGTAAAACTGGTTTTTGGTCATCCTTCGGCACTCTTTCCCGCGATGGTGTGTAACCTGTTGCGGGGTTTGAGAGATTTTGCTGACGATATGGTCCACGAGAGGGGCAAAAAAGACAACTTTCCCCGAGATGAGCTACCATTCCATTATTTGATAGGATGGTTGATTCTGTATCATCCAAACGTGATGAGCCCATGCCATGAAGAGGATCATGTTGAAGGTGACGCCTTTATCCGTCGCTTCTATAAGAGGAAGTGGTTGCACGCCGGTGTCCCCGTCTGTAGGAAGGTTTTGTCTTACCTTCAAGGGTGAGAGATTTCCAAGGTCAGTCCCGTCTTCACAGATTTTGAGGCTGACCAAGAACTGGAAGACTCCGGTGAAGATACGATCGCCCTGCCGACATGGGGGTTTCGCTGGTTGCAGAGTATTCGACCGTCCCATTTTGTCTACCGTAACAAAAATAAGTGCTATCTGGAGCCGTATTTGTCGAGCCGGTTTGTATGCCAGTTCGGTTACACCCAGCTCATGTTAAGAAACCCCAGTAACAGTCTGGGGTTTGTGGGGAGTTTACTAGATGGAGCCCGTGGTTGGCAGTATTACAATGCCGAATGTACTGGAGTTCTTTTTACTACTCCAGTTCACAACCCTCGGCCGCAAATCTTGTATTCGACTGTGAAGCTGTATTGTGCCATGAACAATGTGTTACCAGATTATGACAGGGAGACCAATTTCATTGTTGGCACTCAGCTAGAGACAACAAAAAATATATTGGCGGCAGCCCGGTCATATTTTCCACGGGAGGTCGCAGGTTATCGGGCTGCTGCTGCAGCATCAACAGGGGGTACTCAGAAAGAGCTCCCAACTGGAAAGAGGCGTACTGACACAGAGGCCGGTTCGTCCACGCCAAAGAGATCGAAGAAATCGATGACTCTGAAGGTGGGAGCTTCGGGAGCGCCACCAGTGATATCAAAGGAATCAGCTCCTGCTGAGGTAAAGACGTCCCACATAATCTGTTTTTGTTCTTTGTTTTCTGCGACTTATGTCCTCCTTTCTCTTTTTTAGAAGGTGCCGAAGAAGAAATCTCGGGTTTCAAAACCGAGTATTAGTAGGCCGAAGGAGGTGACGAGCTCTTCCGATGAGCGCATCCCTCCTATTATAGCATCTCTCAGGGAAGGGAGCACTGATGACGTCGCTTCTGTGGAGGTTTCGGTACCTCCAGAATACGTTGAAAGGGAATCTAAAGATTTACTTGCACCTCAGGTTGCTGAGGTCTCTCCGTCGATCCCTCAGAAGGGTGGCACGGAGCATCGACCGGGAGTAGAAATATCCAATGAGGGGGTACCTAGGAGCATCAAGGCCTCAAGGGAAGTTGTGGAAAAAGTCCTTTCAGACGAAGAGGAAGCATGGAGCTCGTCTTCTTCTGAAGATGGCTCGCAAGAAGATATTGATCAAGCTGCCAGAGAGATCGCGTCCAGTGGAGACGTCTCTGGCAAGGATTTGCCGGCTGGGCTTCTTCTCGGTCGTGGTACTGAGGTGCTGGTCACACATGAGGCCTCGTGGCCGAGCCCTACTCCTGCCTCGGAAGTGGAGGTTGACGTGGTAGGGTTGACGTCACTGCCGAGCCCTACACCCGTCCCTGTAGGGGAAGCTGATGCAGATGATCCGACTCTGGCTTCGCGGGAAGTTGAACTGTCAGGGGCGAATCTTGTAGCTTCGAATGAAAGGGATAGCCGTCTTGCCCTGGCAGGGGATAATATCGTCAACCCGGATGTCGGGGGACCATCCGTCATTGGCTCTAATAAGGGCAAGGGTCCTGTGGTGGAGGACACACCTCATGCTCTTTCCACTTGGAGGATAGTATCGACGCCCCATCCGGCCCCTTCCGTCCACTTGGCACTTCGGGCTGGTAATGAAGTGTAAGTCCCAGATGAGAGAGGGTCTGCTGAGGTTGAGATTGCTGCCTCGCAGATTGAGGTCGGTGGGTCTTCTGCAGGTCCGTTGTCCAGAGTAGCTCCTCCAACTCCTGATACGATGCCTCAGGTGTTGGCAGACGCGGACGAGTATGTACAGTTTATTGTTGAAGCAGTGTACAAGATGCTGCAGAAAGGCGTATCAACTGTGCTGAATGCGAGCGAGAGTTTTGCGACGGCAAAAGCCATGGCACTCCCCTCCATTGATTTGATACGTTCGCACCAGGGCCCAGAAAAGGAGAAATTGATAGCTGAAGTCGAGTCATCGTATCAGACCATGGTGGCTGTCTGGGAACGTGAGGTGGCCGAAGTGGAAGCTGCGATGGAGAGGCTATCTCAATCCACGCAGAAGAAGGTGGAGTTGTGGGCCTCGTTGGAGGCTAGTATAGCGGAAGTCACTGCCAAAATCTGCCATCTTGAATACCAGCGAGCCCAACTCTTATTAGATGCTGAGCGAGTCCAGGCTGAACATGTAGCATCTAAGGAGGAGGAAGCAGCTTTTACCCGCCAGGTTCTTTCCCTGGCCCACCAGCGGCAACAACTAGACGAGAAGTATGAGACTGATACTGCCCTCGAAGCTGTAGAGGTGATGCGTCAAGAAGCCGAACGTCGGGTCTTGGTGATCGTAGAGACTCGGGCGAAAGACTTGAAGCATCGGATTGAAGAAGTTTCTGCCAATCCCAGTGATGCTTAGGGATTGTAGTCTCTCTCTTTTTGTTATTTTTGTAGTTTGCAACTTCTGCTGGAGATGTAATCCTTTACTTGTAAATAAATAAAAGATAAAGAATTTTGTGGGGTGTTCATTTTTGCTGTCATGAACTGATGATTTGTGTGGACCTATTATCTTTTGCGCACCTTGGTTTTTAGGTACAGATAATAAGTTTGAGAGAACCGACATGTTTGCTCAGAGGTAATGTGGATGTGGCAAATACGGGGCTCAAATGACAGAATCCTCCTACTCAGAGGTGTTATGGACATAGTAGGAGTGACTCTGGGGGGGATACGCAGAACTACTCAGAGGTAATTTGGATATGGAAGTTCTGCGATTGATGTACGGCAACGCAGGGGTTGTTCGTACGGGATGTTTACTCAGAGGTAATGTGGACGTGGTAAAAATGATGAACAGTACAATCCTACGTGGTGTAAGATTACACTTTGCACGGCATAGAGGAGCAACT
Organism: Iris pallida; assembly: GCA_029216955.1. Classification (NCBI taxonomy): domain Eukaryota; kingdom Viridiplantae; phylum Streptophyta; class Magnoliopsida; order Asparagales; family Iridaceae; genus Iris; species Iris pallida. Next base: position 17,274 of record JANAVB010040684.1, read on the forward strand.
CAGAGGTAATGTGGACGTGGTTGTTCTTCTACAGGGGATAGAATGCCGCGGAACAACTGGGTTCCGAAAGTATAGGATTTTTGTGAAGGGAAGATGTATGTGAGCTCTGATGATCAGTTCCACTGACTCCCTTGTTTGGTAGAGATGGAAGTACATGTCTGAAGGATGTCATGAGTAGTACTTCTTTAGGAACTTACCATTGATGGATATCATGAACAAGTCCTCGTTTGGTCGGACGAGGCGGTAAGCACCGTTTGAGTATACCGTCTCTATGATAAAAGGTCCCTCGCACTTGGGCTCAAACTTTTCTGGTGTTTTGTGAGTTAACACCATTGGCCTCCTGACTGCCAGGACCAGGTCGCCAATTTGGAAAATCCTTTGCTTGACCTTTTTGTTGAAAGCCTGTGATATACGGGCTTGATAAAGTTCAATACGCTGATGAGCTAAGAGACGTTTCTCGTCAAGTGCGTCCAATTCTCGCAGACGACGACGCTAGTTGTCTTTTTCTGTTATTTGGTTTGTGAGGGCCACACGGAGTGAGGGTATCTAAATCTCGAGAGGCAGTACCGCTTCGCTCCCGTAGACTAAGGAGAACGGGGTGTTGCCCGTCGGGGTCCGTACCGTTGTACGGTAGGCCCAAAGACATTTGCCGAGCTTTTTGTCCCAGTCGCGTTTGTTGGATGACACGACCTTTTTGAGTAGCTTGACGATAGTCTTGTTAAAGGCCTCGGCCAATCCGTTTGCTGGAGGATTGTAGGCGGTTGATGCCACGTTTTGAATGCGGTTCTTGTCACAGAATCTGCTAAAAACATGGCTGATGAACTGTGGACCGTTATCGTAGATAATCCTTCGAGGTACCCCGAAACGGTAGATGACATGGTGCTTGATGAAGCTGATCACCCTAGGGCTCTTCACTTCCGTCAGCGGAACTGCTTCTGTCCATTTAGAGAAGTAGTCGGTGATGGCTAGGATGAAGCGGTGTCCCCTCGATGATGGAGGGATGATCGGTCCTACAATGTCCATGCCCCAGGCTTCGAAGGGCCAGGAGGCGACCGTAGGATGTAGTGGTTCCGACGGTGTATGGATGAAGTCGGCGTGGAGCTGGCAGGCATGGCACTTTTTAGCATAGTCGACAGCGTCGGCTGCCATGGTTGGCCAGTAGTAACCCATGCATCGTAGTCGATCCTGTAACTTAGGGCCAGGTTTATGAGCCCCGCAAGTTCCGTCATGAGCTTCCCGAAGGGCTTCGGCTGCTTCTTCGTTAAATAGACATCGAAGGAGAAGTCTATCGAAGGAACATCGGTACAGCATTTTAGTAGCTGTATCATAATAGAACTGAAGGGAACGTCTTCTGACTGAGGCGGCTTCCTTCGGGTCTTCTGGAAGAATTCCATAGACAGCGAAGTCGATGAATGGGAACCTCCAGTCTCGGACATTAACACCGGCGCTTGTCGTCATGGCATAGGCCATTAGTGAGTATAGGTTGTTTTTAGGACAGACCAAGTCTCAACCGACTACCGTAACGTAGTGTCGAGTCCCGAGGGGTGCTGCTAACGAAGCTGCGAGGCCGGCCAAAGCGTCAGCCTCCAAGTTTTATAGTCGAGGTATATGTTCTATGAAGAACTTAGTAAAGGTTGAAATAATATTCAATGCAGCTTCATGGTAAGGAACAAGATCTTCATGGCGAACTTCGTACTGCCCTAGGATTTGATTAACGACGAGTTTTGAGTTGCCGTAAGATTCCAGATGATCCACCCCCAACTGTTGCGCCAGCTGGAGTCCCATGATGGGAGCATTGTACTCAACAACATTGTTGGAGCATGGCTTCGAAAGGGAGTAAGCACGCTGGATGACCAGCTGATTGGGGAAGACTAATACTACCCCCACTTCTGTGATGATTTGGCCTTTCAGGCCTGTTCTTGAAGCGCCATCGAAAAACACCCGCCAAACAGAGTTTTCTTCGATAACGTTTGATTCTTGGACCTCATCCGGGATGTCTTCATAGAGTCTGGAGGACTCCGGAATGGGGTGCACGGCTAAAAAGTCGGCTAGAGCTTGACCCTTGACGGCTTTTTGTGGAACGAATACCATGTTGTACGGTGTCAACAGGATTTCCCATGCAGCTAATCGAGAGTTCAATGATCCCAGCTTCATCATGAGAACCCTGAGTGGGTTGACTCGGGAGATGACATGAACTGTCTGGCCCGAAACATATTGGCGAGTCTTTTGGATGGTGAACCCCAAAGCCAAGCACTCCTTTTCAACGAGGTTGTACCGGTGTTCGGCCCCGATCAGTGTCCTACTAAGGTAGTAGATAGCTTGCTCGTAGCCCGCATCGTTGTTTTGAGCCAACAAAGCGCCGAAGGAATGATCTATGGCACGGACGTAGAGGAGAAATGGTTTGCCTGAGACGTGTGCCACCAGGACTGGCGGGCTCGTCAGGTAAGCTTTGATATCATCGAAAGCTTTCTGGCATTCTTCTGTCCAGACGTAGGAGACTCCCTTCTTCATGAGCTGGATGAAGGGTTGGCATTTTCCGAAAAGGTTTGCTATAAACCTTCAGATGTATGCCAGACGCCCCTGCAGGCCTCAAAGTTCTCGAAGGTTCTTCGGAGGGTCAATGTCAAGGATGGCTTTGGTTTTCTCGGGATCAACATGAATGCCTTTCGCCGAAATAATGAAGCCCAAAAACTTTTCGCTGGAAACCCCAAGAAAGGATTTAGCGGGGTTCATCTTGAGTTGATGCGCTCGCATGAGATCGAAGACTGTCTTTAGGTCTTGTAGGTGATCACCTTTGAGACGGCTCTTGACGGCGATGTCATCAATATAGCATTCAACTGTCTTGCAAAGATGTTGATAGAAAATGGTACTCATAGCTCATTCGTATGTAGCACCAGCGTTCTTCAAGCCGAAGGGCATCACTGTGTAGAAGAAAACCCCCTTCGAAGTCCTAAATGACGTGTGTTTTGCGTCATCGGAAAATATTTTGATCTGGTTGTAGCCCGAGTACCCGTCCATGAAAGACATGCGTTCGAAGCCACAGTAATTGGAAGCGAGAATTCGTCCTTTGGGCAAGCAGTATTGAGATCCTTGAAGTCGATGCAGACCCGTATCTTCCTATTCTTCTTAGTGACAGGGACGACATTGGCCACCCAATCCGGATGTTGCTCTTCACGGATGAACCCGCTGCTCAGGAGTTTGTCCACCTCCTGATCGATAGCGTTCATGATGTCCAGACGAAAGCGTCGTTCTTGTTGCTTTACAGGCTTAGCATCAGGCAAGATGTTAAGTCTGTACATTACGATCTGGGGATCAAGTCCCGGCATATCTTCGTAGCTCCAGGCGAAGACGTCGATATATTCCTTGGCCAATTGGACCAAAGACTCTGGTCTTCTCCCTTCAGACTCTTGCTGATGAAGATGGGTTTGGAAGGAGATCCATCCCCAAGGTCAACTTGCTCGTCCTCGTCTTCGGTAGGGGGTTCGCGTAATTCAAAATAAGACACCCGCTATGCTCCTAGGCGTTGAGCCTAGGGTTCTTCCTCAAAGAATTCTGGCGTTTGGTCATCGCCTTCATCCTCTTGAGGTTGTGCAGACGTTATGTTGACTGATAGCACCTTCCTAAGGACTGAGCTGATACTGGTATCGGAATCCTAAGTTGATGCTTCGGATGAATGAGAGTGTTCCATTTCTTCTGCCTTCAAATTCTCTGGAGTTGTCGACGGCGTGACATAGCCCAGCCCCCATCGAGTACGATGATAGTAGTCCTGCGGCTTACCTTTAGGTGTTGGGAGCCGAAGGGGAAGACGCCGGCCCTTGCCGTAGTTCAGGCCTTTGTTATTTTTCAGGTTGTAATCCATCTTTTGAATGAGGTACTTTGCCTTGTCCGTGAACCGATAGACTTATATTCTATCGGTATCTGGTTCTGGCTCGAGTGGTGGGAGGTCTTGATGACGCTCGACTTTGCCGAAGATGATGGCTTCTTCATCCCGATTTTGCGGTGGGACTATAAAATAGACTTTTTGGGACGGGACTACTCGATTTACATAATTGACGGTCGTTATTTGTGTTTTTAACAACCGTAGAGCATTATCTAGTATATACATGAAATTCCAATGTGGAAGACTAGAATAATTAAAAGACACTCTATTATTGATAAAATACGAGATTTTGTCCTGCGGGATTACATTATCAAAAAAAGGTGCATCTATATCAACAAAGATGTACTCTACTAACTCTTCATTTGTGAGTACTGGGGCTGGTTCCGGAGAGTCCATCGCAGATCTGACATTGGGATCCGAGAGGGCTGTGTGGTCCTTCTCTTGCAGCTTGGACGATTGCGGAGGCTTGCCTTTGAGATGCACCTTTAGGGGTGCCTCGACTGCACCTTCGATGACAGGTGCCTTCCCTTGTAGTTTCGCCATAAGGGGAGCCGACGTTTGAGGAGGTTTTCCTTTGAGCCGTATCTTCAAGGGAGCTTCAGTAGGTGCTCTACCTAGAGAAGTCAGTGCTTTTCCAGGTAGCTTGATGGTCATGGGAGGCAGCATCTGAGGCGATTTCCTTTTGAGTCGAATCTTCAAAGGAGCATCGGGAATCATCTTTGGCTCCATATTCGGCTCTGCCATTGTTTTTGCTTCGTCCTCAACATCGTCGGCTTCCTCTTCGTCGAGCGACTTGTATAGGGTAGCATCAGTGAAGTAGGCTTCGACTCCCTTGAAAGGGTCAATGTCCGCAAACTCTGTCCGGATGATGTCGTTAGTAGACACGTACTTCATACATTGGTGGAGTGTAGATGGCACCACCATGTACTCATGCAGCCACGGACGATCCAGTAGGAGGTCGTAGTTGACGTCGGCATCCACGACATAGCAAGTCACCTCGGTTAGGAGGTTACCAATATGACATTTCAGCCGTATTTTGCCCAACGGTTCACTTTTGCTGGCATTAAAATCACTGATTGTAGTGTTGGAGGGCGCCAGCCGGTACATCGGGATCCCCATTGTTGACAGCAGAGTCCTAGGGATGATGCTGAGGGAAGACCCTAGATCAATCTGAATTCATCACCTTGATGGAACCAACATACCCTGTGTAATACAGTGGCCTGTTGTGCCGGTTGTGCTTGAGCAGCATGTCCTGTTGGGTGAAGGTTATGTTGGGGATGACCTCATCCGCACAATGGCAGTACGCATATATGGTCGGGAGATCCTCAGGCTGCTTGACCTGACTGATGAAGGACTCAGCATCCTTCAAGGCCTCACAGAGAGCTTCACGGGTGTCTTTGGAAAGACGGAGAAGCTCGAACAGCGACAAACGGGCAGGAGTACCGACAAGTTGTGCCTGTATGTCAAAGTTGTGGGGCTTGGTTAGCCCTGAAGCATTCTCCTTTCGCAAAGGCTTATCGAAACGAGCCTCTACATGATTCTGTTTATTAGCTGCTAGAGGTTTGGATGGACCTCCTTATTCGGCAGTAGGGGCAGTACAGGGAGGCACCACCTCAACAGTAGCTTCGTCGGGTTGGGCGTTCAGCTGCAAACGGGTTTGTACAGGAAGAGCCTCTTTCGCGGAGGAAGAGACCATGCGGTAAGACTTGATCTTCTTGCCTTTAGCTTTAGAGGTAGAGCGTACCCCCGGTTGAGTAACCTCGGAGACGAGATCGGGGTGAACCCATAAGATCTCTTCCTGAGATGTGGTGAGTGGGATGAGTCCACTCACGTTGTCACGAGTAGGTGGTAGGTTGACCACCTCCATTGTCGTCTTTGGGATGGGGACGACGCCATCTTGTGTTGTGGTTGGCGGCAAGGTGCCGAATTGGAGCAACACCTGGTTAGCCGAGACTGTCTTCTCCTTATAGTCGATGGAGATGACGTTCGTATTGATCATGTGCTGGATGTAGTTCTTGAGGACATAGCAATCCTGAGTTGGATGTCCGAAAAAACCGATGGTAGTAACAGTACCTCAGATTGACAACTCTTCCAACCTCGTCGGGACACTTCGGGTCCGGCAATTTGATCTTATCACCCTGCTTGAGCATCTCGAAGAGTTGTAAGGTGTCTTCGTCATTGAAAGAATAGACCTCCTTGGGCCTCGGTGCAAGCAGAGGCTTCTGAGTAGGTGCTTGTGCACCGTTGGAGGTATTGACAGTCAGCGCCTGTTTCCCCTTCGTCTCATATCCAGGGTTATTGGAAGCAGGCCATTTTCCCTTATCTTTAAAAATAGGGAAACTGACTCCCATAAGGCGAGCATTGGATACCTTCTTTTCAGCTGCTTCAGCCTCAATAATCAACGAGCTCCAATCAGGAGGAGGTATGGAGTTGAGCCAAAGCATGATCGCAAGAAGCATGTTCATACTGCAGGAGGAGAGGAGTACATGTTCTTGCATGCCCGGGGGCAGTCTGAAGCAAGCTTGTCGAAAACGTTCGATGAATGCTCGAACTGTCTCCTTCTCCTTCTGATGTACCTCTATCAGGGATGCCATTGTCATGTCTTTTCCTCCGTCGTAGAAACAATCGAGGAAGAGACGTGTTAATTCGTCGAAGGAGGATATGGAGTTGTCGGGAAGACTGCAGTACCAGTCGTAAGCCACTCCTTTCAGTATCCTGACAAATAGGCTGGTGAGTAGTGCGTCTTCCTTCGGGAGATGTCCCGTTTGAGACTGGAAGTATGTCAGATAAGGGCGTGGTACCCATATTCTGGTGCTCCTCCTGTCTATTCTTCGACTCGAAGCGCTCACGCAAGTCCCTGATCATCTCTACCACGTCTTCCATGGAGCTGGGAGTTGGAGAAGGTGGTAGAGTTTGGAGCTATACATTTGAAGGTTTTGACACATGCGGTGCTTTGCGACAATCGGTATTCAAGGATGCCCATTGGAGGGGCACACTTGACTCTCCGTTGACCCTGTGTCAGGATTAGTGGAAGGCTCTCTGGCCATGGCTGACCGTATCTCGAACACTGCTTGAGTCAGTATTTGCATGGAGGCATAGAGGGTTTTAAGTCCTCCCTCCAGGGTATCCATGCGCTGAACGAGATCTTTTGGAGGCGCATCTGACTCCGTATCACCAGCTCTCGTTATGTATACTGTTATGACGTAACTGGAAGTGGAGGGATCGGTTGAAGCTTCGCTTGCAGCCTCGCTCTCTTGAAGAGGAACTTCCTCCGGAGTTTCGTCTTGGCTACCCCCAGCTATGTTCTGGAGGACATCTTCGTATTCGGGAGGAGCATCAGCAAGGGCCTGACTACCCCCAGCTTTGTCTTGGAGGACGTCTTTTTCTTCATGATGAAGATCCACAGGGGCTTGACTACCCCCAACTATGTCTGGGAGGCTGATTTCATCTCCAGGATGAAGATCCACAGGGGCTTGACTACCCCCAGCTTCTTTTGAGATCTTCTTTCTCCCTTGGGTGACCTCAAATACTCTTGAGGACGGGACAGTTGTCTTGGTCTTCCTCGGCTGGCTCTTGGATGAGGACAAGGTCGAAAAGCTGCCAGTCGCCTTTCGAATTGATGGGGAGTTAGAGACTATGTTGCAAGAAGCAACCTGTAGTTCTGGATCCTCTTCAGTTGAAACCTTCTTTCCGAGGCGATGTTATAGAGGTGTTGATGATTGCAGCCGCTGGAACACAGACTGCCTTGGTGGGACTACTGTCTTGCAACAATAGTTGATGGTGACTACAGCACAGGTGTGCCTTGTGAGGGGCGTATTGTGCTTGTCAGTTGCCTCACCTGATCGACGTTTGTGAGTGATCACGTAACGTAGATCGTTGGAGCAGAGTGCCACCTTCACACCCCCATCAGGCGCATGGCAAGGCCAAGCGCCGAGGTGGTCAGGTGAATGTTGCACCCCCTGATCCGACGCAAAAGATGCGTTCAGATCAATAGTGGGGATGCAACATTGAAAGTGACGAGAACCAGCCTCAGACGTACAACCAATGTAGGTGCGGGGGTTCAAGACCACTGAGTTTGCCTTGTACGAGTTGGTTGCAAATGCAGCAGATGCGCCCAAGTGTGACAAGGACTTTGAAGGTTGGCTCATTTCTGGCGCAGAAGCACCCGAGTCAACCTTGTATAATTTACCATTGGCAGAGCACATGATTGTGAAAGCATGCCTCCAGCTCGTTGCTGGCATAGCACGTTCGAGGCGCATGGCCCGTGCTGCCTTGGACTTCTTCGTACCAGCCCACTGGGGCGTATAGTACTCAGAGTCCAAATTCTCCTTGCCACGATAGCGAGTGAGTCTATCAAAGACAGATGCCTTCTGTGGCGCATCAGAGTTAATGCGCAGGGCGTTATCTGCGCCCCTGCTTCATCGACACATCTTCCTCGTCCGAGAGGAAGAAGGTTGGAGAATGTGGTCGGCCCCATGCTTCCCCGAGAGATGTGCTGCACCCGCGGGCGAATCCTGGCTGCTGAGGACGTCAGAAGAAAGGGTAGGCTGGATTGGCACATCCCCTTCAGTGGTGGTGCCAGGGGCGTCGACCTTGCGCACCCAGGCTTGGCGACTCTTCTTCGGCTTCGGCAGCCGCTTCGAAGGACTTGCACTGCCTTCAGAGATGAACTCCTCATAGGTCTATTGATTGAGGCGTACGACCAGCATCTTGTGGGAGGAGCCGACCTTCACGTCGTCAGATTGTGACACAGCTTTCTCGACGGGAGAGAAAGAGGTCCCCAGCAGAGTCGCCAACTTATTTTCCATTAAAATCTTTTGATTGTAATTTCAACTACAAACAGAACAGTATTACAATGTAGGACTTAGATGTAGTCCTAGTAGTACACTTTTGTTTATCTGGGTCCCTGGGTCGATGGAGCGAGTGGTAATGCGTTGACTCCGTTGACGATCTGACGACGGTTCTCGGTTCTCTGAAGGTCTGACTTGCTCTGTGTGTTGGAGCTTACGGAGAGGAAGAAGACGTTGAGTGTCTGTATCTTCCTCTCTCACTGTGTGTATGAAGGTTTCTGTCCGTAGGTGTGTGTTCGTCCCTCTGGAAGAAGGAAATGATTCCTCTATTTATAGCTTGCAGGCTGGCTGCTCATGCGCGCATATGTAGGATGCGCTTGTACGTGGGGACGCCACGTGGTTGATACTGCGGAAGACGCATGGATGATGTACCATTATTTGTAGGTTGAATCCTTCATGCTGCTTTTATGGGCTGGCATGTAGCAGGGGAGAGGATCTTTCTGTTGCTGAGATCTTGGGTGATTCGCACCCCTTTATAGGCTGAATTGAGTCAAAGGACACGTGGCGCGTGTCTATAGCTCAAAGATCTCAGATTTGATAGAGGGTAATCTGATAGGATGCCCCTAGGATTGGGCACATGAGAAGACTTTGGCTCGCAACCTTTAAGAGTTACAAACCGGTCTGGGCGCATGGCTTTTGAGGCGCATACGAACCTTCAATAGTGACTTGACCTCTGTCTTCAGGGATCAGAGGAAGGTCTAAGGTGTACGACTCTTGAAGCACATGTCGAGGTTTGGACGCATGGCCGCAGAGGCGCATGCGAATGGATGGGCGGCCACGTGGCTTGTAACTGCCGAAAGAGAGTAATGATGACGCTGACGTCAGCGGTGCTTCGTTTTCTGTAATAGCTGTTACTGCTCTGTCATCGAGGCATGTCTGCTGTTGTGTCAGACTTCAGCATTTAATGTTCTTTGACGGGTGATGGGCTGTTGAGTGGGCATATTGATCTGCGTTCCACTGGCCGCATGGGTCCATGTTGATTAGGACGCATACTTTATTGGGCGTATCCATACAGGGCGCTTCGTACCGACGGGCGCGTCTGTACGATGCGCGGTATCTGACCGACGCATCCATTTGCATGACGTATTTTTATTGGTCCGACTGTTGCATTCCTCGAGTGCTTTAAATAGTCGTTCTTGACTTGGCTGAATTCGAAGTGTCAGGTTCATCACCATAAATGCAAATTCATTACACGGGATTCGGAGAGCCCGCCACTTGGCACATGGGTTTGATTTGCCCGACCTATAAATAGCAGCAAAGAGAGAGTTTGCTTCTCGTTCTCTCACGCCTTCCCGAATAAACTTATTTGCTCAAGCACATTCTGTTGACAAGATGCTCCCGAGGGTGAAGATGCTACAAATTGTCTTCATTCATGCACTTGAAGGTGACTGTTACATCCAAAAGTCGGAATCGAGGGCTTCTGAGGCAGACGGACGGTGCCTGTTGCATCCAAAGATCGGGATGCTCAAGCCTCGTCTCCGTTATTTCGGAAGAGCTGCAGATCGAAATTATGGTGCTCCCATCTTCCTTGAGCTTTGGAGAGCTCTTCCTCCTGCAAGAGTGGGTGTTGCCCATTCTGGTTGTGTTGAAAGCTGCTCCTTTAGCCGCGGATCAGAGTTGCGGTGCTCTCCTCTTTCTTGGGCTTTGGAGAGCTCTTTCTCCCGCTAGAGTGGGGTTGATCGCCCACCATTGTTTTACTCAACAAATGCTTCATTAGTCGAAGCACTTGATCGGGTCGAAGTAGAGCGCATATGCTGAGACTTCATGATGTGCATAACTGAGACGCTGAAGAGATGCGCCTAACTAAGACGCTGAAGACACACGCCTAACTGAGATGCTGAAGAGATGCGCCTAACTGAGACGCTAAAGACACGCGCCTAACTGAGACGCTGAAGAGATGCGCCTAACTGAGATGCTGAAGACACGCGCCTAACTGAGACGCTGAAGTGATACGCCTGACGGATGATGCGCCAGGCAAATGGCAGTTTGCTGCACCTGGCTGTAGTCTTAGGATTCTTTCTTTTTGTAGAAATTCTCCTTTGTAAAGCCTTTTTTAGACATGTAATAGAAAATAAAAAATCCTTTTGATGTTTATACTTTTGCTGTCTTGCTGTGCCAGGTACTTCGTTTGATGTTCCCTGGCGCATGTAATGTTAGGCGCATAGGAATTCTGTCCTGTAGATGCGCCCGAAATTCCATACTTCTGCAGCTTGTAGGTAGAAAGTTTCTCTTTTATTCCTTAAATTTAACACATAATCCACATGAGAACATTTCCAATAAGCATCGGTTAGTGCTAGGATTTGGGAAGAAATATCATTTGTGGCTAAAACCCATATTCCGTGATATTTAGCTATTTGGAAAGCAAATGTCCCAATTCCACTAGATACCCCGTGAATCTGCAACCTAAGAGTAATTACAAACTAAAACAATTATACAAGAAATTGAATGTTGTGATTCCCATTCACAAAAAGTATCTAAACCTGGAAAAATATATCATGTCTTCTCTAAATTACGGAGACACTTACTACTTCATTATACAAACAAAGAAAAAGTTAATTTTTTCCTTGATCAAACAGAACAAGATACATGAATAGTAATTAGGATGGAGAATAGCACTTAGGATGGAGAATAGCAGCTGCTCCCACTTCGGAACCGACCATAAATTTACAAATACCAAAAATAACATGCGAACCTATTGATCATCGAAACCCTAAAAATTGATCGAATTGCCAAGGAACTCAAATGCAATCGAGGAGAAAAGAGTAATTGTGGGAGATTTGAGAGAGATTTTATACCACATCACTTCTGATTGCTTCTTCCGCAAAAGCTCTAACACATGCACATCCCTAAAATTTCCACAAACAAGAACACACAAATCAGAACCCCCTAATTTTTGAAATCAAAAGAGGAGGAGAAGTAAAACCCTAACTAGCTAGCATATATCTCACCTATGGTCGTGTTTCTCTTCTAGCTACGGTTTGTGTGGGATGGAGGCTGCTTGATGGAGGAGGAGATTATGGAAGGCAAGGAAAGGTGACTGTGGTGTCGTCGTGGTAATAACGCGGGTGAGGTGGTGGTGGCAGAGCACTGTCTTAGGCTGGCTGCATGGAGGGTGGTGGTGGAAGTGAGGAGTCTCTCTCTATGGCTCTGAATGGCGCCGAAATGAGAGGGGGCTTCCAGAATGAGTGGGGAAGTAAAGAAAACTTGTGGAGGGAATGAAAAAAAACTAAGAGGAATTGAAAAAGTTGAGTGTAGATATTCAAATTAGGGGGAAACTTAAAAAAATGTGAATGAGGATTCAAAATTGGTTTTTTTATTAGAACACTTTTTTTTGAACCATGAGATGCACATTATGACATTCTCAATTTGAAACATATTTGGAACACTATAAAAGTGTAACTAAATAAATAATTTCTTAAAAAATTAAAATTATTTATATTAGGAACGTTTTTCTAATCTGGAACTCTTTTACTCCGTTTCGGCACCTAGGTACGCCTAATAAGCGTTCCAAATTGAAAAATGTCTAGTGTTCCAAAATAGTCATTTTGGTGTAGTGTACTACATGGATGGCTTATCTTTTTCCTCCTTCTTTGGACCTACGGCGAGTCGAAGTGAGAGAGATGCAGACTCACCAGCAGATTAGGGCTCTAATCCGGAGTAAGGAAAAGTCCCTAGTTAGGGCCAAACGGGGTAGCCGGTTAGTGGAAGATCTATCTTACTTCTTTCAGGACACGCAACCTCTGTCTGATAAGGCTATTTTAGTCAGCTTCCTAATGCTCTGGTAGCGGCTGTACGTGGTCCCCAGGGGTTCAGGTTCGATAGACCAGATCAACCGTAACCTGATACTCCCTGCAGTAAAGTTAGTATTTGGGCACAAGTTTACCCTTCTTCCTGCGGTGGTTTGCTGCCTCCAACGGGGTCTTTGCCTTTTCATCCGAAAGGTTCTAGACTACAGAGGGACTGGTATTTTAATCGTGTGGAAATATCTTATCATTCCTGTTGGAGTGGTTCTTGCTATACCATCGCTCCTTGGTGTATGTCGAAGACGATGATAGTGTTTTGGAGGGACATTCCTTCTTACGATAATCTGGGCGACGACATAGGTTTCCAAAGAGGTAAACTATTGCCGGCAGGCCCTGGCATCCTTGGATGATTAATCTTTCTTCTTCGTAGTCCCGATTTTCCAGAAGAGGATGATGGTCTTTTATATGTTGACGTAGAGATATGCGCCCATGTGCTCTCTACCCCAGCCAGACGTTGGCTTTTCTCTATAAGACTATCTCTTTGTTTTGCCGGAGTAAGAATGTCATTTCTCTGAAGCCTTACTTGCTGAGTAGGTTTGCTAGACAATTTGGATATTGCCAGCTCTTACTAGAGAATCCAAATCTGTACCATGGATTCATTGGAAATGTGCTGGAAGGAGTACGGGCATGGCACTATTACTCTACTACTGGTACTGCTGCAGAGCCCAAGTTGACAAATACTGAAAGTGAGCACGTTGTTGTCTTTACGTCAGCTACCTTTCACTGTCAGACAATCGAACCCCCGTTGGTTATAGCACGGGGACTAGATTTATCGTGGGGACGAGGCTAATGCCTCTAACTTCTTGTCCTCAATAACTCCCTGAGTCTAGCGTTGTTGTGGACACACCTCCGCGGAAGAGATCTACTTTGGGTCGATTTTGCCAGGTTGATTCACAACATGCGACACTGAAAGCAAGAAGTCCTCGGCTACCTGGGATGCGGCAGTCTAAAACAGTTCTGCGACTTGCCACTAAGACTTTGAGGAATGTAATCGCCTATAGACCAGGAGTTCTGAAGATAGTCCAGTCCCGAATACTTTTTTTTGCTCACTGTCTTCCTCTCTCTTTTTCTTTTTTATTAGTTGTATTTGATTTATACAGGCATCAAGGAAGCGAACTCATACTTACCATTTGGTGTACCCTGTGATTAGGATTTAGTATGAATCTAAGGAAGACGTAGCAGGAGCTTTATGGTCGTCGAAATCATCGGGGTGCCAGAAGATCATGATACACCTCATGGAGGGATACCAGAGACCCCAGGTATGTCGGGTCATCATAGGCCTCTGTACCTCTGTTTTCGGTTCCATCTAAGGCGAAAGAGAATGCCGAGGAAGGGACGAAAGACCACCTAGTCATGGGGAAGTGTGAACCCTCCTTGCCAGTTGAAATTGGGGGTGAAAAGGCAATTGACGCCGGTTCAGCAACATGCGCCATTGAGTTTTTTGGAAGAGAACTGACTCCTGCGTCTCTTCCTAATGTGGTTGAGGGAGTGGTTAGTGTAGCTTCGTCTCCGGTTCATGCGAGGAGCATCGATGACCATCCTTTGTAAGCCGAGGCTTCTATGTCCGTTTATGGTTATGGTGTTGACAACATCGAGGTTCCTTCTATAAAGACCATTCTAGCCAAGCTCATAGCATGTAGGTGTTGCTATCGGGTGCCGCTGCTTCTGGGCCTTCTTCTTTGGTGAAGATGGTTGGCAGACAGTCCTTTTATCCATCGCTTCGGGTGTCAGCTGTGTGGAGGAGATCGTGACCCCTTCAATTTTGCCTATTCCTGATGATATGGTGGCACAGTTGAGATCCTGATTGGAACCTTCTATCTGATTCTGAAGCAGGGGATCCAACGCTTCCTAGCAATAGGTCGCCCCTTCTCCTAGGGTTAGCGTGGAGCTGTAGGCCAGATCAAACCCCTCTGATATTTCCTTGGCTTAGAGCGCATAACTGTATCACTCTTCGTCAAGCTTATTTTAGCAGAGCAGTGCCGCAGCAATCTTCAATATGATTAGGAGGCTGATGTAGATGCGCTGGCCTCTTATGAGCGTAACCGTCTACTCGACAAGGCTGCTAAAGGGAAAGCGATCTATGTTAAGGGTATGAGTGCCCTTAGTTGTGAAATTAGCAACTTGGCTAAGAAGCATCGATAATTATCTGATGTATCAGTGCGACTGTCTTCGAAGCGAGACTTTATCGCTCAAGAGATGATGAGGATCAAATCAGAGGTGGAAAAGCTTCGAGCATAACACCAAAGGCTGGTGCTTCATCTGACTGGCCTCACTCGAGATCAGGAAGCCACCAATCAGCTGTTGGAGAAGATCAGCACATCTTCTGCCGTCATGGTGGCCGCAGTAAAAGATCTAGAGGGTAGGCTTGCCTCCCATACCCGCCTAGAAGACCCGATTATCGTCGAACAACAAGCTAGGCGTATTGCTTGTGAGAAGAAGGAAAAACTCATAGCTTCTCTCCATCAGGGACTTCAGGGATATTGTGTGGACATTTGAATATGTCCTCCCTCCTATATTTTACTTCTTCGTATATATATTTTTGAATATAAGAAGTATTGGCAATTTACCCGCTTTTTATCCTTGATTGTGGACCCATTCTGAGATCGTGCTCGTTCGTACTTTGCTGGGGTATGACATGGCAAGCATGTAGTCTTTCCCCTTTTTGTTGCCGTCGTGGCAGGCATAAGGCTCGACTGCCTTGACTAGGCCATCTTTGGTTGGAAGTTGAAAGGATGGGCTCTTCGTTAAAGATGGAGGAGTTACTCCTATTCAATAGAGGAGTGGATCTTCATATATCATTTTGATGTGTTTTGTGGCTATAAATAGGGCTATAGGAGACCCCTTCTTCTATAATCTTATATGTTTTACTTCTCCATGCTTGAGTACTCATTCTCCTCTCATGGCCTGGAGCCTTCTACTTCTATGGCGGATTGAGCAGGTGTCGTTTTGGCGATTAGCGCCGAGTCTTCAGATGATAAGAATGTTGAAGTGCTATAAGGTACTCCTAACGTCACGCGAAATGGTCTCGTATGCTCCCTTGTACACAGAGATTTTCTTTCTGATGTGGGGACGAACCGGGAAGTGGTAAATCTTTTAAAAAGTAGGGTTCTTCTTTTTCTCATTGCTAGCTTCATCCTTCCTGGAGAAGAAGGCATACTACCTTGCCTTGGATGAGGAGGATGCTGATTATCGGGTTTTGGTTGATTGCTTGTCTTTCGTACTTCATCTTCTATGCACGACGGTTGATGGCTTGATTGGGAGAAGTAGCCTTGACCCAGGGAAGAGGCTTAGAAGCTTTCCTAAAATTGTCATCTTTTGCAACTTCCCGTCGTCTTCTATAGGAGGTTTTCGAAAGACGCTTGGAAGCTCTTACGAGGCTTTCGAATTCGTCGCTACAAGATAGGACCTATGACGTGTTGTCACGCCCCAGAACCAGAATACTGGCCAGTAGTTACGGACCAGACCAGCTACGAATACCAAAGTACTCCAGTACTTCAAAATAACGTATAAGCTATATAGACATGGGGGTTACTACTACAATCCAACAGGCAATCCTAGGTCAAGAATCGTCGGTATCTCTTTCACAGTAAATATGTAAAGTACAAGAAGTATGATCAACTAGAATATAAAATAGTAAAGCGTCCCAAACTATCATATATCAATGATCATGAAGCTAGTAATACAGAGTGAAGACTAGCAAGAGTAATAGTCATACATGATAAGCTCTAGCTATAGTCTAGAATAATACAAATCATGTTCTGGCTCGTAGGCTAAATGTCAAGTTCAAACACGAGCTAAACAAGTGCTCGGTGGCAAAAAACCTCAAACGAATAATGTACATAACTAGTGGGCGAAAAGAAGGAACCCACTCAGGTACTCTGGTGTCTGGGTAATCACCAACGAGTGGCAGAAGATCATCAGGCATCTCTACCATATCTGGCCAAACAAAACCAGTGGGGTCAGACCACCAATAATAAGTACCACAAAGGAAGCCAAACTATGAACTAAAACCAGCAATAACTAATCCAAACAACATATAGAGAGGAAGATAAGTAAGTGCTAATCGAGACTCGTGTACTACCAATGCACTTATCCCGAGAACAGAAAGAGACAATAAGTAAAGCAACACGTAGCATAAAGTAAACGACATGTGACATAATGTAAAATATGGACATGTAAGCATGTTAGACAACTGGAACAAGTGAGCATGTAAGGTAACTAGGACATGTAAGCATGTTAGATAACTACAACATGTAGGCATGTTAGGTAACTGAGATATGTAAGCATGTTAGGTAACTGAGATATGTAAGCATGTTAGGTAACTATATAAAACGACAAATGATAATATGACTTAGGAACTATTTCGAAACCCAAGTTACAACTTGTAAACCAAACAAGGACCGGGGTTGTAACCCTTCTCCTGAACAGAACTTAGTCTCTAATCATTTATCGACAAAAGTAAAGCATAACAATGATGTACTGAAATAAATAAATCCAGACACTGCCTAGACAAACTAGACTAGACTGGACTATATACAACCAACACGGCCAAGCAATGAGTACGGCTTTATACATTAGCTAACTAGGGTTATCACAATCCTAATTACTAACAAATGCAAGTTTGAGAAATCCAAGTCCAGTTACCTGCCTGCTACTATCTGAATGATCCAAGCCAAGGATGCAATGGTATATAGTCGATACATCGCCCGGAAGATAAATGTATCCTATAATAGTGGGTACATCGCCCATGAGACAAATGTACCCGGTGCAATACTCGACGGCGCGCTGGAAGTGTTCTCATTATGACAGATAACTCCAAATCCCATGAATATATATATATATATATATAATATATATATATATAATATATATATATATAAGACAAAGACCAAAGGGGCAACAGGTAACTGGAAAATCCTCAATGATCTAAGTAATCAAGCTAGTTGTTTAGTCCTTAACATTTTTTTGTTGGATTCTGGGTGTGGCATTCCACAGAATCCATCCTAGACATGAGACATGCGAAACTGGATAAAAGCAAGAATGTGCACTATAACAAGCCACAACAAGAAAATATAATAAACTGGAAGCTAGGAGTGCGCTACAATGAGCCACTATAGGGAAGTGCGCCATGACAGACCACTATCATGTAAGCAAAGAAGGACATGTACAAGAGTGCACCATAACGGGTCACTATCTAGCAAGCAAAGAAGGTATGGCAACAATTATCATAGCTTGTAAGAAAGAATCTATCAAAAAGACATATCATGGCATGTAGGAAAGAATAATTAAAGCTAAGTACATTTCATAGAAAAATAATTGAACATGTGCTAGTGTCCAAGTGTATATAGGGTATAAATCATTCTCTAATTATGCAAGATCATCTAATCATGTTAAGGAATCACTATAGTCGAAGAAAATATCAAAAACGGACAAAAACGGGCAGAAACAGACAAAAACAGACAAAAATAGCCTAAAACGGCATATCGACGGTATTCCTGCCTAAAGACAGAAAGTTTTTGATGTAAAAATTGGCATACCGTATGTATACTTTGGTATACCGTCGGAATTCCGACTTTCTAAACCGCTACTAAATCCAGATTTTTTTGCCAAAACTTGTTTCGGCCATAAAAACTTTATTTTAAATCGAAATTCGAATTTTCAAAAGTCAAAATTGCATAGAATTTAATTCCCTAGAACATGGAAGTATTAGTTTTCACAAATGAAAATGTTTGATAGTTCAATACCTCAAAATACTCCAAAAATAGGTCTTCAGGATACCGAAACGGGTTCCGATTTTTACTAAACTCAAAATCCATGGTATACAAACTAAGTGAAGGCCATATATAACATACGTGACCAAGATCCATGATGGTAACACCAATATCTCTTTTGATACTGAGTCTTCTACTAAGTCAATATTGGATTTTAACAGAAAATCAAAACCTAGTTCTAACCAATTTTAGAAGCATACATATAAACAAGAATCATAAGGAAAACATTTTTAACAAAATGAGTTTAGGACAATTCTAAGTATTTACCACCAAGGAATATAAGATGATAACAAAAACATTTTTGTTTAAGATTTGGCAAGATGTACTTGCCTAGGTTTTCTGGCAACCAAGCCTAATCTTCTACTCCTCCTCCTGGGGGGGTTAGACACCACACTCAAGGCCTCAAGGCCTAGCTCTTGGCAAGCTCTAAGGGGGGAGAAGAGAAGAAGAAATAAAGAGAAAGTGAAGAGAATGAAAAGAGAGAGGAGAGAGAAATTAAAAGTGTATATATAGAAGGTGAAATTAATCATAACTGTTGGATCGTGATCCACGTCAAAATCTAAGTCAATCGTGGCCATCCAAAGAAAACTAAGTATCCAATGGATAAAAGGGTGCATCTATACTATTCACGAAAATATCTAAATACTATTAATCAAAATATTCAAAATACTATTCATAAAAATATCAAAAACACTATTTATGAAAATATCTAAAATATGGAAAAATTGTCCGGACGGTGTGCCGTCGGTATACATCGGTATACTGACGGTATGTCGGCCAAAGAGAAAATCTATAAGTTAGAAAAATTTAAAGCGTTATGAAAACCAAAAAATATGAAATATACTACAAAATACATATTTGTATATAAATACTGATACTGTGAGACGAGTCTCACACGTGTTGACCTTCCAGAGGGAGCTGTTCACAAGTATTAGGAACTCAGTAACGGCAAAATTCTATGTATAACAAGTTTGTATATGTGACTAGAACATGTAACAGCTTTTCTTTTTTGATAAGAGTCTCTATCGTCTCTTTTATGATGAATTAAATAGTTTTACTAGTGATAGATGTAGTATAAAATATCTCAACATCTGTTTTGTAGTAAGTTCGATATCTCATAAAAATATCTATTCATATTCAAGCTTTTTATAGAAGAAACTTATTCATGAGACATGGCATATTGAGGAGCCATATGTTTCTTCTTTCTTTATTTTTTAAAAACAGCTCGTAGGGCCTTGGCAGTGAAATGTGCTCCCCATGTGTTCCTTTATTGGAAAGAAGATTATGCCATTTACGGCTTAGGCTTCTTCTTCTGTCTTGAGGTCGGAGGGATCGTAGGCCAAACTATTTCATCTATCAAATCCGGATGTACCCGTATAATTTTGCCCCTCTCATCTTGATTGGGGTCATTTCGGCCGCATGGTTGCACGCTGGTGGAAGATTGACGATTTCTAACGTGGCTTTAGGAATCTGGACCACTCCGTCTTAGACTTCAACTCTGGGAATCGTCGAATTGTATCGATACTATGTTGGCCGCCACCGTATGCTCTTCGAAGTCGAGTGTAATAGCCTTTGAGTCGATGAGCCGTTGGATCTGTTCTTTTAGGATGTAACAATCCTTGGTAGCATGGTCGATGAATTAGTGGTAGAGGTAGTACTTCGAATTGTTTATCCTACCTACTTCATCGGGGCACTTTGGCTCTGGCAACCAGAGTGTATTGTTCTTCATTAGGACATTGAAGATGTCGATGACTTTGTCATCAGGGAAGGAGTATGTGTCCCTTTGCTTGGGTGAGTCTGCCGGTGATTACTTTGCCCCTTCTTTCTTTCTGTTGAAGGTGAGGCATTCTTTCCCTCTGTTGATGTGGTCGTTGCTGCTATTTTGAGGGTACGTCCCTCTATTTTTAGTGTTCAGGGCCTTGAGCCCAATCAGTTGAATGTTTTTTTGCATTCTTCTTGGCTCGGTCTGTGCTTGTGATGAATGTTGCCCAATTCGAGTGCTGGCCTGTGCCCATGCAGAGTTTGGTCGATGGTATCAGACCCCGCTGGCATGTATCCATGAGGACCATCTCGGGAGTCCTTGGAGGAATCTTTAGGACATTTTGCTTGAAGCGCTCAATGAAGTCGTACGTCAGTTCTTTGTCCCGTTGGACTATATCAATAAGGGTAGACATTATCATGTCCATCCCGTTGTCGTAGAAGCGTGCTAGGAATAGCTCATGGTGGTCGTCGAATGTCGTGATGCGGTTATCAGGGAGACTAAAAAACCATTCGTATGTGACGTCGATCAACGCCCCTACGAATACCTTGGTGAACATGGCATCGCCTCTGGGCAGATGCCCCATCATTGACTCGAATTAGTTCAGGTACGACGAGGTGATGACTTCCCGTCAAAAGGAGTCAAAGACTGGGATTTATAGTTCGAGGTAGAATACTACCTTGTTCCATTCGGCCGAATAAGGCCATCTTATCCCTAGCCTTTACATTCTCTTCTTGCT
Source organism: Iris pallida (assembly GCA_029216955.1). NCBI lineage: Eukaryota > Viridiplantae > Streptophyta > Magnoliopsida > Asparagales > Iridaceae > Iris > Iris pallida. The sequence goes on from JANAVB010040684.1 coordinate 38,076, forward strand.
GCTGATGGATTCAAATTGAGCATGTAGTTCTTGAATCTCCCTTCGGTCATGGTTGGTTGGAGCCATCACCGTCGACTGCAGCCTGGAGGGGGTATTGGACTCGTCGTTAAGTCCTGCCTCCTGACTTTCTTGTCGAGAAGTCGTTGGTGGGGCTATATTAGCCCTTATATTCGATATCGATTGGGAAATGGGCCGCATCATGGCATTAAGGGTGTCCATCATTGTCTCTAAAGCATCGAGCTATTGTCAGTTGATTGTACTAGCATCATCATCACCTGCCATGTACAGAGTTTAACAGTTCCGAAGACTTAGCGAGGGTATGGGTTCGTATGGCCTAATTCCCTGGGCTTCATCTTTGTTTAGGTAGGGATGCATAGTGGTGTCATCTTCTGACTCCAGCAGTTGGCAATCTCCAGCAGCATCTTGGTTGGATAAAAGTCTACCCTCAAGCTTGCATCTTATCCTTGGAGTATTGCTACCCACTGTGTAGAAAATAGGTAGGGAAGACTTACCCCTGGTTGCGACGTCCCTTTCGCAAGGATACCCTTGATCGGGTATTCTGGAATAACCCTGTAATAGGCATAGTCGGGTGGGATAACCTTTGTTCTGGCGGCCTCCTCAACATGGTTGAGAAGGAAGGCGCCTTTGAGCCCTTCGAGACAGAATTATCCCTCCGGGCAGAGTAGTAGAAAGCATGAACTGGTTCGTGTTCTACCGTCTGCTATAGCAGTTGGAAGATGAATGGCTTGTTTGTAGACACTACTGTCTGAAAATAATAGCAGTTCATGGTAATTTGGGTGTAAAGTCTAGTAGAGGGTTTGCTTCATGCGTCACCGTCTTCTTTTAACCCCTGCTTGCGATTGATTATTCCTTGCAAGTCGGGCAGAGGGCGTTTGTCTACGCCGCATGGGCCGCATGGTCCGCATGGCTGATCAGACGAGGCTCACGATCCATCGTAGGGGCTACTCGGGATGGATCTATGGGGTCAGCTCACTTCATGTGCATGATTTTGACAGGCGCATAAGTGTGTCCGATAGCGCCTTTTGTTAGAGGACTATATAATCATCCTGGGGACCTTCTGATGAATGCCTGCCGAGACAGCGATCTAATTGTGTTGAGCCCGAGCTGCTCTAGACCACTTTGTGCTAGCATTGGAGTAGTAAAGTACGTCCATGTCCTCCTCATGGGCGAGGTCCTTGGAGATCTTGTGGAAGACAGATCTCCTTCGCCTTTCTTGTGTGTGCTGCTGTCTGCACTATTCGAAAAGTCTTGATGTGCGTCTTCAGGCACTCATATTGATTTAGATGAGGTATGCTTTCGTACCTTCTGCTGGCTAGCTGATTGAGATGCAGCTTTATCTTTTTAAGAAGGGAGTGGCCGTGATGGCCTGATGAGAGCGCACGTTCCCTGGTCCCTGCCATAGTATCGTCTTCTCTAATTAGGGCCCATTTATTGGGCTCTCTTCTTTCCACTTTTAAGAGCGGAGGAAGGATATATAGGAGTTGGATGTGAGGCTTTGTTGTTAGAAGCCAGTAGAGCATCCTTCATAGTTGATGGTGGTGGCACAGTAGCCTTGACCACTGAGGCCTTGCGAGTCTTCGTAGGTTTCGTAAACCTGGGAGAAGGGTTTGACCCTTTAGAGAGCATGTATTCGTAAGCTGGCTGGCCTAACAGTAAGGATTTTCTAGTATAAAAATAGATTCTGGGAAAGTGTATCAATGGAGATTAAGTACTTTAATGACCCCTTACTCCGTTGATGATCTGATACTTAATAGCTTCTCGAAGTGCTCTCTATGACACTCTCTTGTGTATCTGGTGCCCTCAGCGATGAGGTTGGTTTGGTGGATCTGATCAGTTGATGATCTAATCTTCTTCCTCTCTGATTTCCTCTTCCTTGATTTACCTTTTAGTGGGCAAGCTTTCTAGGAGGTAATGATAGGAAAGGATCTCATGCGTGGAAGATGTCATCCGGGTTGTCACGGCTATTTAGACAGGCTATTTAACCATTCGACCTGATTGAGGTGCAGATTGGGCGACCATTGTTGAAGAAGCTCCGGGTGAGGGCTTAAGGATCCTCGGGTGTCATTGTCGGTAATTATGACTTTCCATCCACACGGCTTGATCACAGGAGACCTAGCAGCACGAGTGTTTTGGAAAACTTGTCGCTTGAATAGTGCAATTATGTAACGCGTGAGCCATAAATGGGAGACTAAATTAGGTGGCACGATCATTGGTTGATGCGTGGTGCTAGCCATGATTTGGAGGGAATCTCCGGTTTGAATGGGGGCGGTTATGGTGCACACACCATAAATGTGGTGTTGATCCTTTCAGCTGTTACCAATAGGATTTGAGGTAATCTCGTTCGAAGAATGAACCAGCTTATGATTACCCGGTTCTGGACGCGAACCAGCTTGTGATGATCTGGTTCAGTGCACAAAGCAGCTTGTGATTATTCGATTTGGCACGCGAACCAGCTATGTTGGTGTAGAGAGTGGCTCAGTATCACCACCATATTTCTAGATAGAGTTATTTTTGCCATTTTACATTATTTATATATTGTGCATATTAATCCAATTAATTATGATGTAGTTATTATGGTTAGTGGGTTAGCTTATTTGTTGGACTCATGTTAATGGACCTAATTAGACTTGACATGGCACTAGATCCAACATATATTAGACTAGACAAATTTAGGCTCCATTAAACCATTTTATTTTATTATTTAGAGAATAAAAAATTACCATAATAAGAATAGAAGCTTCTACTAATTAGATTAGCCTTCTTGACAAACTTGTAAGGGCATTTATGGCATTATGCATTACATGGAGGAGGAGGAGGAGGAGGAGGAGGAGTATGGTCGGCCCTATTATATGGAGAGCACTCTCACTCTTCCTCTTTAATTGTTCCATGTATTTCTCATTTGGTATTCTTCTCCAAATTTATTCATCCCTCATCAAATCTCCTTCAATTCATTCTCAATCCTCTTCATTTTTATTCCTTGGAGGAGCCTAGGAGCTTGGTGGCAAGGAGCACTAATAGTGGCGACTATTGGCTAGGAGTTCGTGTCCTATCATGTCCATCGGACTTTGCATTAGAAATCCATCTATCAATAGGTATACATCTCAATTTCTCCTCTATATAGACTTTAATTGTTCAATTTGACCATTAGAAATTCACCCATGCAACTTAAACCAGAACTTCTATACGTTGCATCCAGATTTGGTTCCTAGAAAATGGCTATACACATGCAACTTGAACCAATACTTCTATGAGTTGCATCGCATTACTGTTTCCTCTATCTTACCAAAGACATGATCTACTGACGAGATCATGTATTTGAAATTATCTGCAATGTACCATTTTCATTTTTGGATTTTCTTTTCTTTTTCCAAAATATTGTTAGCACTCATGATCAATTATCGAAGGTCAGTCCGTAACATCCTTTACCCCATGCATCTGACGGCAATTCTTCAAAAAAATTCTATTCTTTTGGATTCTTGTCCTATCTCTGGGACGCCTTCAAAGCTTCTTCGGTCTAGAAGATTTCCACATCCTTCTAGTGATGCTCCACCGCAGCCTGCTCCAGCCCCAGCCGACGCTCTAGCTGACATTCCCATCCCTGCAGCCTCGGTTCACACTATCGATGAACTATATCAGCGATTTGATGCTTTTGTCACTGTTCAGGGACAATAGCGTCAAGCTGACCTAACTCATTATAGTGATACTGAGTTTTACCTTATCTGTCAGGTTCAGATCTTGAAAAATGCTATGGCAGACATTCAGTGGACTGTGACTCATCATCCTACTGCACCGACGCCTATCTTCCATCACCTTGCCTTTGACGGACAGAGACTTGATGAGGATCAGACCTTTGTCTTCTTTGACTCGATGAATGTATACTTTGATCCGACCTAGCTGCCTGCTGATGCTGCTGGTGATGTGGATAGTTGATATGATATTTTTAAACTTAGTACTATGTGGATATTTCTGATGATGATGATCTTTAGTAGCACATTTATTTTTTGCTGCATTTTGGATTTTTGCATCATTTGTATTGATACTTTATAATAAGTGGCAGAATATCATAAAAGTTTCTTTCTATTATGCAAGCTTTTATTTTCCATATACTACTGCTGATGTTCTAGTTTCTATGATTTACTACTTGAGTTGTGATTACATATATTATTTGGTATTACTCTGTTGTTTCTTTATTGTTGTTTGGCTCATTGCTTGCGGGGGAGCCATCTTTTGATTACATGACAAAGGAGGAGATGAGTATACTAAAATTAGTTTCAAGCTTTCAAACAAGTCAGGTATATTTTCAAAGTTGTAAGATAATATTTTGGTATAGACACAATGTTTGTCAATTATCAAAATAGAGGAGATTATTGGCCCACTAGTCATGATTATACTTGATTTTGATAATTAATGTCAACTTTGGTCGATACGTAAAATATACACATCTATAGGTATCAAGCCAGAATGTCTGCACCTACTGCTATTCGTCGTCATCAAGAACCAAAAGTGATGGAATCTAGATCAAGAATTTTTACATCTTTTTTTATGTATTTTTATCTTTATTTAAGTCTAGAAAAGTATGTAAGATGATCGGATCAGTACTGGCTTAGCTATTTTCAGTCCAAAAAATACAACATTCCTATCCACCAAAAATTTTATCCAAAGTCCATAAACAAAATAGCCCAAAATCCATATATTGTGTAAATATCCAAATGGCCCAAATCTGTTATGTTTGAACACCGACAGAACTCGGCCAGAATTCGGCCTGAGTTCTGTCAAGTTGTTTTTGGTCTTCATGGATATCTGTATCCAACGTTAAAATGCAAGATTTTTGCATCCAAACTTTGCCGAGTTCGGTTCATCAAAACACTATAAATATAGAAGAACTTTCACATATCAAACATCTCATTCACTTTCTCTTCTCTCTATTCCTTAAGTGGTGTCCACGAGATATATATATACTTTCATATTTAGTCTATACAACTCTTAGTCAAGCTAGTATCAGTTTTAGTTCAATCTAGAGTTTGGTTTAAAGAGTCGTATCGGAGGCTATATCCGAAAACATTCTTGTTTTCAAACGCCTTCAGGAGTCGGTCATGCACTCGTCGCCAAGCACGATGTTGTTAAAGTTGGTCATGCAGTTGCCCCCATGTATGGTGGTGTTTGAGTTACAAGCACTCAGTTAAAGCTTGTGCCATAGTAGATTAACATCGAACAAGAGTAAACGAGACTGGATTAGTCCTCGACGAGGGATACCAGTATATATCGCAGTGTCACTGAGTTTGATTCTTCCTAACTCTTTATTTTTTACTGTAATTCATATACTGATATTAATCTATTCTTACCTGTATTTGATTTTCTATATTAAATAGTTTTTAAATTATAATATTTATTCTGTTGTACGCATACACTTTATTCACCCCTAGAGGGTGCTCAACGGTCCTATATTAAGAACCAACACAGTAAAAACAAATGCTTTAATAACAGAGTGCATAATGAAAATACACCTAATAACCACAAATTTCATCCAACTACTAATCCAAAGTGCATAAAAAAATCTGGAACATCATTCTCAAAGACAAACTAAACATAACTTCTAACTTAGCAACTAAACAACATAAGCTAAAAGGATGAGTCCCATCAGAAGATGCAGTATCAACAGAGCGACCCGGATTATAGTATGCCGCTAATGTATCAAAATATCGTTGAATCTCTGTATCATCCACATGGTATTCAGCTCTATGAGGATGACAAACCAATCCAATAGGTCCACTAGAAAGAGCGTGGGCCATACTCTTCTGAATATCTGATATATAGTTTCCAATGTCATGGGGATGCTATGTGGAACAATAGTAAATATCCCAAAAATGAGATCGATAAAACAGAATCGATCTCACAACATGTTCCGGATCGAGTCTAGAGTGGCATGTGGATTAGCAGGAGCTGAGCATTATCATCAGAATCTGGAGCCTGGAGTGGAGGTGGAGATGAAGGAATAGTCCTACGAGCCCTTCTTAGGACATGAGGGGCATCATAAAATGATAATCGTCAAGAGAAATGCAAGGGCATAGAATACTATAGGTAGATACATGAGATATAGGAGGTTTCATCCTCATTTTCTTGTATGAATCATATAATCCATCATCGTATGAAGAAAGTTAAATGTGCAACGCCCCAGTCCTAAAATACGTAGGACTAGGAGATCGTATACATGCAAGGTACATATCAAGTGGACTCAGCCTAGCCCGAATGCATATAAGCTGTCTAAACTAAACTACAATGTTATAACAACTATCTATATCTCAATCCACTGAAGATAAACTCAAGTATAAACCAAATATACTAATGCTAGTCAGGCATTAACATACCGGTTCCTACAAGTAACAGAAAAATATAATATGCAATAAAGTGAAATAGACTCTATTACAATTATCTTGGACAAGCTTCTGAAGAAAAAACAAGCTTGCAAAACTAGGCTTTACAGCAGCATGGTCAAAGTAAAAAAAATATAAAATTGGATGACTTTGAAAAGGTATTAAGACCATCTCTAATGGGGGGTTTCTATCTGCCCTATTTCTATGGAAAAAATTTATTTTAGAAAAAACTTCTCCCAATGGTGGTTTCTATTACTATTTCTATCTTAGGTGGCAATGATGTAGGAAGAAAACTTTCTAGGAGGGTTTCTACATGTAGAAACTCCCATACAAATTCTCTTATCTCGCATGACAATTATTATTGGGCCCCATACCATTAAATTGGTCCTTTTACTATGTGACACATAGGATAGAAATGGAGAACCATTGGAGAGCATTTTTTTGTATGTCTACAATTTCTATGTAGAAACTCTTCCAACTAGGATAGAAATCTCCTTAAAGTGCAACGCCAAGTAGGATAAGAACTCAATTTTAGAAATCACCTTTGGAGATGGTCTAACTAAATATATACCTAAAATCCTGGAGAAATAGTCATCAATCCTCCATCTAATCTATAAACGGGCTCAACAAACCTGGAGAGATCACCGGGTCCTCATAGGGACGTAGCAAGATACAGAAAAATATGCCAAAATGTAACAGTACAACATATGCAGATAAATAGGAAATAATCAAAGGAAAATCAACTAAGGCACAATGGACTAAGACACCAAGATCCAAGCCACAAGGAACCTAAGACACTGACATGCCATACTAGAAATGTGGTACTTGACGTGACCATAAGTAAATCGGGGTAAACTGTAGCTCGGAGGGGGCTCACAACCTATAGTAAGTCTCTATCGCAGCTCGGTGGAGGCTTACGAACGAGGTGGCGAGGTATAGCCAACGTCTAATAACAGGTCAGGGTCAATTCAAAATAAGAATAGGTAATCAAATCGACTCAAGGTTAAGTCCAAGTGATGAAATCAAGTCAACGCACTAGAACACCAAAAATCTAATCAAGTATAGCATCCGCCATTGGACCAGCTTCGCATTGAAAATGTGCCGGAACCTATAATCTCTGAAGTCGACAAATTATATACCTACGAGTCCAATTTTATGTTACAAACTCAAAGGTACATCCAGATTTGGATTCCGATGAGCCGTGCAAAAAAGCGCTCATTAAGTCGGATCGCGGGCCCGCCAAAATAGCATTCCGGTCGACCATCTTAGAATTGGACCAAACTTGGCTCACATGACCAAAAAAATTATACGAGTCCAGTGGCACAATTTTGGTCATGAGGTGACAAACAAGCACAAAGTAATTGGGGTTTTCACAAAGGGGCCGATGCGATGTACCTTGACCGATACGCCTCGAATTCGTCATACACACGCAAATAATTCAAGTTTCGTCCAAGCCCAGACGTTCATAACATCCGTACGCACCTTTAGATGCTCTCGGGTTGCGATGAAGTTGTCTAATTTGTTAGGACGGACCCCGTATCGATGTTTTTCAGATTTTAGAAAAATGTTTTTCTTTGGTTTATAAACTGATTTTAACCAAACTTTATTATCGAAATAGTTTATAACTATTATAAAATAATAATTTAATTTCTGAAAAATACTTGAAGATATATTTTTATTACTAATAATATTATTTTAATGGTGAAAACTCAAGCATAATAGTCCCATGTCGATACTACAATATTAATATCACAATTGGCCTAATAGTTGAGTCCCGAAACAGCACATAATTAAAAATATTAAATTCTAGAAAAATTATATAAATTATTTAAAATAAGGTTTTTAAAAATAAAGCTTCCACAACAAATAGTTTATAGTTTTATGCAGTATTGGAACTTTTGGACACAAAGAACATAGGGTTTTTGGAGTTATGGTGTTACGACAAATGTCGAGAATTTTTAAAAATAGCAAACAAGCTAAAAACCTAACAAATAGATATGCGTTGGAAATCTCTCGATGTCTAATTTCTAAATAAAAAATATTAGACGTATCAAATCTGAACTTAGGTAGGCAAAAAACTGCTCGTAACAGATTTTATTGGTTCTGGATACCTTGTCGTAGACTCGACGTCACGGACAAACCGCTTGGAACTGAGTGATCCAGCGATCAGAGAATGAATTAGACATATAGAGGTAATTTATAATTTTTATTGAATAGAATTGGATAAGAAAAAGTAGATGAAACGTAGTCTATAAATCTTCTAACATGCTGTGATAAATTTAGCACAAGTTCGATTGACTTCAGGCACCTTTCACGCCTCGTATCGACCAAATTAGGGACTGAGGCTCCTCAAGAAGGTGTCAGGGTGTTAGCGGGGTGTCCTACGGTTGAGATGAAGGTGGTAGAATGGTTGGAAGAGGTTGGGGTGATGAGTTTATTTTGGATGGAAAGAAAAAGTATGAAAATAGAAAATAAATAGGAGGGGCTCAATTTTTAGAGCATAAATATATAAAGTATATTCAGTCATCATAGAGTGAAGTGGTCTACATGAGAAAGAGGAAGGAGGATTGATTTGGATTTGGTTTGAGAGAATTTGGTTGAGATTTGATAGTTTAAATCAAAGGTGTATCTCAAAGAGATTGATTGGGTCCAAATTAGGAAAGTTGTTATAGAGTTGATCTAAAAATAAATTTAAATCAATATGGATGTCATTAATTCATAAAAATTAATCTAAAATAGATCTAAGAGGTTAGAGCACCATAGAATAGGCTCTACGAACCCTACTTGGACTAGTTTTGGGTCGGTGAAATTTTTGTGATCGACTTGAGTCCCGTATGTCTATAGTTTCGACTTGTATGCCACTTAAGATTAAATAGCACATGGAAACCTAATTGAGTGGCACACCGTTGGCATATGCATAGTAGGCTTGAAATGGGTCAAAACCATATATTGGGTCAAATAATTTGGATCGGAGTTAGGCCATAATTGCTATTTGGAATGCTAGTCAAATTTTACGGTAGAGACTAAAATGACTATTTTACCCCTAAAGTTGTACATGAAAAATATAGCACAAACAAATATGTTTGGATGGGACATAATATATCAAACTGAAGGTGGACTTGTCTAGAATATATAGGAGTAGACTTGAGAAAATTATCACTATTGTGCTTCAAAAATTAAAGTTACGAAAAAGTACATCTATTGTCATAATTAAAATAAAATATGGTTTAATATATAAAAATCATATAAAAATAAATAAATAAATAACTTCCAAAAATTAGAGTGCTTACAAAATGGAATGGTAAAATACAGATGATATAAAGTAGTGATTTCCGTATAATTAACCTCATCAGATGAACCAGTATTTGGTAAGATAGTGGAAAAGACAATGCGATAAAGTGCATAGAACGCTAGTTTAGATATCAAGCATGAAATGAACCGAGAGGACAAGGGTTTGGTTCACACATGATGTACTTAAAACTTGCTAATGTCACATCGTCAATATTGAAATTGATGATCATCAACGCGTCTCCATTCGAAGGTGGAAGATTGAGAATGTCGGTTAAATCCTTGTCTTCAAATTCAATAAGGATCCCACAAACACGAGATTAAATTTTACGATCATCATATGTGAGATTGTAGTTAAAACATTTATATTTCATTTAGATAAACACGATTTTGAGTCGATACAAGTTCATCTAAACAGAGATCTACAAAAATATGCTAGAATTCATCAAAGACGGTAAAATTGATTGAAGTGCAAAAAAATATATTCCTAGCACAGAAATCTTGGAACCACTCAGTAGAAGATTCCAAAGATATGAATAATAAGCCATCAAAATCACCTTCATTTGGAAAAGGTGGACTGAATAGAGATCCAGGTACATCCTTAGGTAGAGGATTTGAAGAGGAAGCCTCATCGTCTCTTCTCTTCTTCCTAGAGAATAGCTTGGGTGCCATGTAAATTAATAAGAGAAGAGAAAATTTATTCCTTTAAAAGATGGAGAATTAGTAGAGAAACTCAAAAAGATATTCAAAACCTTGAAGAGAGCTCCAAATCTACCAACTATGGTTTCCAATTTTGATGAAGAGGTGAAGGAGGGAGATTTATGCGGGTGCAAAGCAAATAAAAGGGGCTGTTGTGTCAAAACATATGGTTTTATCTCGTGTAAAAAATGAGTGGCTGAGATCTAATCCAGTTCTGGAAACTAAGTGACTGAGCTCAGTCCGAGTTCGGTCCAAGATTGAGTTCAGTCCGAATTTGGTTGCTTCGGGATTTCAGAATAAAGAAAATGAGAGAAAGAGTATAGAAAGTCAAAGAAAAAGAAATTTGAGAAGCAATATTCTTTAATAAGTCTATTAGTCCTCCAACAAATCATTAATCTATTCAATTTCTCTTATCTCAAGTTAGTTGTAGGGGCCGGATCCCAGCTAGCGGTGGTCCGAAGACGCTTAAGTACCGTGTCGCTAGAGCTCTTTACACCCGATAGACATAAGGGCCCTCTCAGCTTTTATCCAAGACATGTTTATCTGATAAATATTGATTTGATGGAGGTCTAGATGCAATTATCATCATCAAACAATTTTGACATCCATAATTCCTAATTCTTGACGAACGAAGTTAAAATGATCCTCAACTAGTGGTTTTATAAAAATGTCTGCAAGTTGATGTTCAGTGTCAACAAACTCTAAACAAATGTCTCCATGTTATTGGTGATTATGTAAAAATATCTACAAGTTGATGTTCAACATCTAAATAACTGATTCGGTCAAAAGATATTATTTTGGGATACCATAGACTTACTAAATAAGCATATTTAAGGTATCGGAAGGTATGCTTAACAGCACACAAGTGTGATTCCTTAGGATTAGCTTGATATATAGCACATAAACAAACGCTAAACATGATATCGGGATGAATAACAGTTAAATACAATAAACTACATATCATACCTCGATAGTTATATTGGTCAGTCTTCATCTAGAACAAGCTTTGTTGAAGTGGCCATTAGAGTACCGATCGTTTTGACATTATCGAGATGAAATTTCTTCAGCAATTCCTTTATGTACTTTGCTTGGGTGATAAATATTTCTTGTGAATTTTTCCTTATTCGCAATCCAAGAATGAATTTGACTTTTCCTGTCATGCTCATTTCAAATTCACTCTACATACACTCAGCAAACTCTTTGCACATTTGTTCATTAGTAGAACCGAATATAATATCAACATAAATTTGTACTAACAAAATTATGTCATCATGTACTTTTATAAATATTGTTGTATCAGATTTTCCTTTTGAAAAACCTACTTCGAATTAGAAAAGTACTGAGGCGATTATACAAGCACGTGGAGCTTGTTTGAGTCCATACAGAGCCTTTTGTAATTTGAAAATGTGATTTGAAAATTTAAAATATTCAAAGCCGGGGGGTTGAGCGACAAGCAATTCTTTTTTTATAAAACCATTTAAGGAACTATTCGTATCCAATTGAAATCGTAAAAATTTGAAAAAGCACAAAGTATTCGAATAGACTTTAGTCTCACAACAGGAGCATACGTCTCATCGTAGTTAATACCTTCCTTCTGATTATAACCTTGAGCTACGAGACGAGGTTTGTTACGTATGACTTATCCATCCTCATTGAGTTTATTTTGGAACACCTATCTGGTTCAATTATAGAGGAACCATTAGGTCTTGGAACTAAATCCCAGACTTGGTTTCTCTCGAATTAATTAAATTACTCATGCATAACAGAAATGGAAAACTCATAAGAAAAATGCTTCATCTACGTTCTTAGGTTCTATTTAAGAAATAAAATCTACATTTGCAATGACATCTCTAGATATAGAATGAGTATTTACGCCTTTTGATACCTCACCTATGACAAAGTCTTCCGGATGATCAGCCATGAACCTCATCTTCTTTGGCAGACTTTCCAGATAACTCATGTCGGTTGTATCTTTAGGTGCTTTTCTAGATGGTGCGTCAATGTCTTCATCTTCACTATCACTAGGAAGTTTTCTACTAAGCTCATCAAAAGCAATATTAATAGATTTTTCAACAATCATAGATTTCATATTGAAAACTTTATAACCTTTACTCTTAGCAGCATATCCAAGAATGATACCTTCATCAGCCTTGGAATCAAATGTACCCAAGTTATCCTTGGTATTCAAAATAAAGCATCTACAACCAAAAACTCCAAAGTATGAAATAGATGGAGTTCTTCAAAACCAAAGTTCATAAGGGATGTTTTTCGAGATAGGTCAAATTAGAACCCTGTTCACACTATACTGACAGCTTCTACCCAAAAATATTTTGAAAGATTAAATAGCCATATCACCAAGAGTCATATTCTTTCACTCCACTACACCATTTTGTTGAGGAGTTCTAGGACATGAAAACTCATAATAATAACCTTTGAATCACAAAAAGTTTTAAAATCAGCATTTTTGAATTCGCCATCATGATAACTTAGGATTCGAGTAATCATGAAATCTTTTTCGTTTTGAACCTTTTTTTACTAAAAGAAACAAATTTATAAAATGCATTAATTTTATTTGCAAGAAAATTAACCCATGTATATCTAGAAAAATCCTCAACTATCACATATGCATATAGCTTCCCGCCAAGACTGGCGATTCGGCTAGGTCTAAATAAATCTATGTGTAGTAGTTGAAGTGGTCTAGAGATATTTACAGTGTTTATGGATTTAAATAAATATTGTGTAGTCTTATTCTTTTCACATACGATGCATACCATGTCTTTCTTGAACGTTATGTCCGACAGACCTCTTACCAAACTTTTTGAAGATAATCTTGCAATAGTATTCATGTTGGCATGCCCTAGACGCATATACCATAACCAGCTCTCATCTTTGCTAGCTAACAAACACCTGCTTGTATTATTAGACTCTTCTTGCATATAGAAAACATAAATATTGTTCTCCCTAGTACCTCAAAAATAATATCAGCTGATGATCTATCATAGATAGAACATTTATCTTTCAAAAAAAAACGATATCATAGCCATGATCAGCCAGATGACTAATGTTGAGTAGGTTATGTCTTAATTCAGTTAATAGACAAACGTTCTTTATTACAGGGTAGGGATACCTACCAATATTGTTATCGTTATCTATTATGTACAATTTCATATTATTGCCGAAAGAGAAGTATCCTTCTTTTTTTATCGGTAGCGGTGCACACAGATGGCATCACCAGTCAAATGTCTCGAGCAACCACTCTCGAGAATCCATTGCTCCTTGCATGAGAGGGTTGGCCCACCTATAACACAAGTTAAAGAAGTGACCTTTGGTACCTACTTCCTTTGGGGTCCTGTGATTTTAGCTTTTGGTACCCATATAAGCATATTCATATCTACTAGTCTTCTAGCTTTGCACTATTATCAAATATGTTCTTGTCGACCACAATAGTGACAAATTGCATCGGTGCTTGTTTTCGATGTAGAAGTGTAAGTAGTAGAATGAGAATGCTTAAGATGTGTTTTTCGTGATTATCTATAAAAGAAAGCAAGGTTATGTGTAACATGTGTGTAGTTCACTTTCTTGTGCTGTATCATATGTGTGATATTATGACTTGTGTTATACTGGACAGTAGGTTGTATTACCTGCTTTTTCAATCTAATCCCTAACTTTTTAGAGGTGTCATGTATTTCTTGGTATCTAGCTTTGAGTGAATCTACTCTTTTTGTAGCTAGATTGTACTTCTTTTTCTTTGCCTAATACATATCATTGAGTTTTATATTTTCTTTGGTTATGTTTTCAATATTTTCCAACCACTTGTTGTCTCAGTTTCAATGCAGATGTGTCTTCCATGTCACTAGAAGAAGGTGTTTTTTTTATCTCATTCAATAAAGAAGATTGTCTCTCATTCTTAATCTTATACTCTTTGATTTCCTTCCTAGCATGCTTGTATTTATCTAAGACCTTTTTACGCTCATCAAGAAGAACACATCAAAGAAAAAAAATCTTCATATAAGGGATTAGTCATTACCTTGTCTGTAAGTGCTATTAAGCATATGTTTGTAGCATCACGAGTCTCTTCTTCTTCCTCAGAATCACTTGCCTCACTTTCATGCCATATGCTCATGTTTTCATATTTTCTTGAATATGGTCTTTTGCCTGGACGTTCATACCGGTTCTTCTTCTTTATAGCTGGGTAGTTTTTCTTTACGTGTCCAATTTTCTTGCAACCGTAGCATATTGGATCCTCATCATTGTTGTCCTAGTGAATCTTCTTCTTTCGCTTACATTTCAGGAACTTCTTGAAATTTTTGATCATTAGAGCTTGTTCCTCATTAATTATCTAAGTCATTGTCTTCGGTTTCATCATTTGAGACCTTCTTGTGTTTCACCTTAAATGTGATAGTCTTCTCCTTGGAGTTTGACTATTCAAGATCCATAACGTCAATCTTATGTGTCATTAGTTTTCCCATAAGAGTCTTTATTGACATAGTTGTATAGTCATTTCCTTCAATAATTGCGATTGACTTTGGGTTCTAGTTCTTCGTGAGTCCCGTTAGCGTCTTCCTGATCTTTTCATGATTGTTATAGATCTTACCAAGAGAAGTAAGAGGATTAATAATGTCAAGAAACCGTGTAAACATATGTGTGATGGTCTCATTTGGTTTTATTCTAAAACCCTCATACTCCTGAGTGAGTTTATTGATCTTAGATTCCTTCACTTGTGAAGTACCTTCTTATGTTACCTCAAAAAGTTTCCAAGTCTTATGTCAAGTTGTGCATATAGATATCCTATTAAACTCAGTACTATCTAAAGCACATAATAAGGCATTTACTGCTCTAGCATCAAGACTAGATTGATTCTTCTCTAGATCAGTATACTTGCTGTTAGGCTTTTCGACAAGATTGCCATCAACAACAATTCTAGGGGTCTTTTGTATCCATCTTCAACAATTGACCAGAGGTCAAAGTATAGTGATCTGAGATAGAAAGTCATACATGTTTTCCAGAATGTATAGTTGGTACCATCAAATAGAGGGAGTCTATTTGTGGATTGGCCTTAACCCGTGAAGATAGATTTCACAATTGCTATGTGTATAACTCTTAGGATTTAAATCCTATAACAGAGAACCTGCTCTAATACCAATTGAGGACAACTGTAGAGAGTAGGGGAATATAGTTCGTGTCAATAATTACCAACTAAAATGTGTATATGGCTTAATCTATATAAAGTACTGTGCAAACAATAAGTAAAAGATCGAAATTTAAAGAACTTGCAAGTAGAGTAAAGAGAGCAAATAGATAACACCAAGATTTTATAGTGGTCTCCCTCTGAGAGAACTAATCCAATCTCAAGAACTCTTGCTCGATGTTGTAGGACCTCAAAAATAAAGGGGCTCCACTCATCAGAAGGTGCCAACATCAAGTGGCGCTTGGCAACTAGGTGGCACGACATACAGGTTACGCCTATGTTAGGGTGCACGAGGGCCACGTGGCAAGCTGCCTCGAGAAGTTATAACGTAAGCCATCATTACTGATAGCTCGAAAGTCGAAGAATATCTCTTCGAATCTCGGGGAGTGCGGCGCTCGAGGAGATTATCTCAGTTATAATTAATATTGACAGACAAAGTCATGCCAGTCATCAACTGGTGCGAGAAAAGCAGTGAGGGTTGAACAGACAGATTGATTAAGGGGCAGCAGTAATCAGGTTGCGCCAAGCGCCACCTATCAAACTGGCTCCACTTAGTCAATTTCCATCCAGAAGCAAGATGATGTGGCATGCATGCTACTAATCTCGAAGAACGTGTTCACTACACCACCCACAACCACGCACATCTCATCAACAAGATGCCATACATCATTAGCAGTTAAAGTAAGCTCTTGCACAACTGGATAGGAGGCGCGCAACTCAGAGATGCGCACCACTCAGAATAACTACTTGACAATTATTTTAGAACTCTATAAATAGAGCTTCAAATCAGTTCTAAAGCATCACCAATGATCATAATCTCTTGCTAAAGTGTTGTTGTATTCTCTAAAGGCATTTGTCTTCAATATGATATCGTTCAAAGGATAAGCGATCGTCTTCTAATCAGATTCCTATAGTTGTACTTCCCCAGAAATTATTGTACTCTTGTACATTCTTTCTTTCTTAGTTTGTAGAAATTAAACTTTTGTTTTTGTAAACAAAATGGCGACTCTTTTGGGGACGACTTTCTTCTCCGATGAGAAAGTGACAACTCAATGTGATACCACGTCGATCGGCAAGACGCAGAAGACCTTGGTCGTGCAAGTCGACTAAACAGCCTAAGAAGCCATAATTAGGGATGGGGGTGCTCGACGTGCCACTGTGGTTACCAAGAATAAGGCATGAGCATATGGACTCCCAAGTCCTCAACAACACCAATTACTGCTTCTGCGGTTGCCTGTTGCCTCTCTGGCACAAAATAAAAAGGAATGCCCTTTGGTTACTCCCTCTTCTTCTCTAGTTCTGAACTCGGAGAAGAGCCTGTCAAGTGAGGCTACTAATTAGAATAAATGAAAGCGCCCTTTGGCCTTTTCTCATTCTGCGCAAGCTGCGCCTATTTCTGCTCTGGCGCAGAACAAGGGGAAATGCTTTTTAGCTACTCCCTCTTCCTTTCCAAGTCTAAAACTTATTAGGAATACACCTATTTCTGCCCTGGTACAGAACAAAGGGAAGCACCCTTTGGCCTTTCCTCATTCTTCCTCGATCCTTGACTCAGCAAAAAATACTTCTGGTTGTGCCCTTGCGCCAATCAATACAGAAGCTCTTTTACGACAAAGGAAAACAACATGTCCGCTTCGATAAAGTATTAAAGAAGATTCCACCTCTTGGACTTGAGAAGCCTTATAACTTTGATATGTTGGCTCAACAGGCTAATACTCCAGTAAGGTTATCAATCTTTGAACTCCTGCGTCTCTCAAAGAAAACTCGAGAAATATTGAGTGAAGCTTGGAAGCAAGCCGACACTTGTCTGACACTCTTTAAGAAGCCAGACGAGGAGCCTGTGACCTGCTTTTATTGTCATAGTATGATGGAGCTGATGCCCAATATCACCTTTACATAAGATGATATGTTGCTGGAAGACAATCGACTTGACCGACCTCTCTATTTTACGTGATATGTCGATACAATGAAGGTTGACCGTATTCTGATCGATCCTGGATCTGCACTCAGTATCATGCCAAGGACTCTACTAGATGCTCTGAAGATCCATGTACATAATCTATCCACAACTATCACGATAATTCTAGAATTTAATTCCGATAGAAGTGAACCCCTGGGAATGATTTGCCTAAAATTACAAATCGATAATCTTCGTACTGTAATGCCTGTTGTTCGTATTACGAATTTTGGAAATACGTGTACGTATTTTGGAAATACGTGTACGTATTTTCTTGTATTGTTCCTTGTTTAGTTTTCTTGGCTTGGTTTAAACTTTCGGTTTGGGTTGGTTTGGTTTGGCCGGCTGGTTGCTTGGTCCATCATGGACCAAGGTAAACCCCCTACCTACCACCAACCCATGATATTTATTTCCCCACCAACCTTCTCTCTCCTTCATAACTCTTATTTATTTCTTCTTCTTCTTCTTCCTTCCTCTCCACAACTCCCCAACCATAGGCAAGTGCAACTTGCTTCCACAAGAGAACTCATTTTTTATGGTTCCATTAGCTTCTTCTCATGATTCTAAACCACATTAGAACTTGTCATTTTCCATTTTGAGGCTTTAATTCTTGTAGATCTAGAGTTTTGCTATTTTCGGATTTTTGGTAGTTTTGATCTATTAAACTTCCTTGTTTTCAAGTTTGGATGGTTCCATGTTTTAGAGAATTTCATTCTACCCAATTTTGACCCTTGGAAAGTTGGATTCGGACTTGTTTTGACCAAGTTATGAGCATTTGGAGTTTTGGGTTCCATCCTTGGAGTTCTTGCAGTTCTTGCTGTTCTTGCCCTCTGGAGAAGACTGTGAGCAGTGAGCTAGCTTTTTAGCTTATGCCGCCGAGTCGTACGCTGCTCTTTAGCGAGCGTACGCTAGCCTTCGTACGCTGCTCTTTAGCGAGCGTACGCTAGCCTTCGTACGCTGCTCTTTAGCGAGCGTACGCTAGCCTTTGTACGCTGCTCTTTAGTGAACGTACGCTCACCTTGATACGCTGCCTGTTGGCAGCATGTCTTGAGCGAACGCTAGCTTGAGCGTACGCCAGCTTGAGCGTACGCGTGCCTTGGTACGCTAGCTTGAGCGAGCAAGGCGTACGCTGGCTTGAGCGTACGCTAGCCTATCTTGTTACCCTGGTTCAACCCGAGAGCTTTGTGACCCCCCCCCCCCATACGCTGCCTTTTGGGAGCGTATGCTTACCTGAGCATTTGGCCCTTTGGCAGACTTGATCTTATATCAGCATGTCAGTTTGGTTTTATTTTCCTTATCCTGGATCTTCTATAGCCCTGTATATTGATATTTTATTAGATATTTAACGTCCATTTTATATCCTTACGCCTTTTGACCTGAACTTGATAATCCCTGAATTTACTTGATATGTTTGGAATTGATAATTGAGCACGACCTGATAGTGGCCCGTAGTGGTGCACTCCTGACATGACCTGATGGTGGCCTGTCGTGGCGCACTCCTGACTAGTACACTTGACCTGATAACCTGACATGTTATATCTTGATAAGCTGTTACGACGGCTACCTGACATGACATGACTTGACAAGAATGAACATCCTGGACACCGTGGGTGATTGTGCTTGTATAAATAAATCAGTCCTGTCTTGCATCATGTCTAGGAGGGGACTCCTGAGTACCACGGTCAGGAGTACCTATTGAAATGAACTAGGGACTAATAACTAGATTAATACGTTAGTCATGAAGAGAATTCCCAGCTACAGGCAATCCCGTTACCTGGGCGCGCCTGGGATCTGTAGCCCGCCGTCGAGTAGGGCACATTTCCAGCACACTGTCATGTGTTGCACCCTTCAAGCTACTTAAGGGTACATGCGTTTCCTGAACGATGTA